>JAUNZM010002766.1:0-63363 GCA_033459285.1 Clamator glandarius
CCTGCTGTATTTCCTTCTCTTGAATCTCCTGCTTCATATCCTGGTGCATCACCTGCTGAATATGCATCTCCTGCTACATATCCTGCTGCCTACACCTCCTGCAGCTGCCATCCCTGCATCTCCTGCTTCTGTATCTCTTGCTGTATCTCCTTCTGCTGTTTATCATTCTCAGCACCTCCTGCTACTGCAACTGTTGCTGCATCTCCTGCTACTGCATCTCCTGCTGCTGCATTTCCTGCTGCACCTCCTACTGCTGCACCTGCTGCTGCATATGCTGCTGCTGCATCTCTTGCATCTGCTTCTGCATCTGCTGCTGATTCATCTAATGCTGCATCTCCTGCTACCTCTCCTTCTTCTGCATCGACTGATGCAGCAGTAGTAGATTCAGAAGGAGATGCAGTAGGAAGAGCTGCAGCAGGAAATGCAGATGAATATGCAGCAGCAGGAGATACAGCAGGAGAAGCTTTAGCAGGAGATGCAGCTGCAGGTGATGCACAAGGAGATGCAGCCGGTGATGGAGAACGAGACGTAGCAGCAAGGTATGCAGCAGAAGGAGATGAAGAAGGAGATGCAGCAGCAGGAGATTAAGCAGAAAGAGATCTATTAGGGGATGCAGCAGCAGCCAATGCAGCACCAGGCGATGCCGCCTGCTGAATCTCCTTCTTCTTCATCTACTTCTGCAGATGCAGCAAGTGATAGAACAGTAGACACAGCAGCAGGGGATGCAGAAGCACAAGATGCAGGAGGATATGCATCTTCAGCAGGAGATCCAGTAGCAGGAGATGCCGCAGGAGATGCCGCAGGAGACAGAGCAGTAGGAGATGCAGCAGGAGGAGAAGCATCAGGAGATGCATATTCAGAAGGAGATGCATCAGGAGATGTAGCAGAATATGTAGAAGCATGAGATGCTGCAGGATATTCAGGAGGAGATTCAGCAGAAGGAGATGCAAGAGCAGGAGATGAAGCAGCAGGAGATGCAGCCGAAGCAGATGCAGCAGCAGATTCATCAGGAAATTCAGCAGCAGGATATGCAGCAGTAGGTGCAGCAGCAGCAGGGAGGTAACAGCAGATGCTGCAGCAGCTGCACCAGGAGACGCATTAGAAGGAGATGCCGAAGCAGATGAGGCAGGAGATGCAGAGTCAGCAGGAGAGCTTTTTCAGAGGATACTGCATCAGGAGATGCAGTAGGAGGAGAGACAGGAGGAGATGATGCAGCAGACGCAGCAGCAGGAGATGCAGAAGCAGAAGATGCAGCAGGAGATGCATCAGTAGTAAATACTGCAGGAGATGCAGAAGCAGGAGATGCAGCAGGAAATGCATCAGCAGAAGATGAGGCAGAAGGAGATGCAGCAACAGGAAATGCAGCAGGAGATGCCGCAGCAGATGAAGTAGCAAATGCAGAAGCAGAAGACACAGCAGAAGGAGATGCAGCAGGAGAAGCGGCACCAGGAAACACAATACGAGATGCTGAAGCCGGATATGCAGCAGGAGGATATGAAGCAGTAGTTTATAAAGCAGCAGGAAATGAAGCAGCAGGAGATACAGCAGCTGATGCATCAGCAAAGCAGCAGGAGATGCATCAGAGATTCAGCAGAAAGAGATGCTGCAGCAGATGCAGCAGCAACAGATGCAGCATCCGGAGATTAGGCAGCAGATGCTGCAGGAAATGCAGATTCAGCAGGAGATGCAGCAGCAGGAGATGTAGAAAGAAGAAATTCAGCAGAAAATGCAGCACCAGGAATTGCCACAGTAGAGAATGCAGGATCATGAGACGCAGCAGCAAGAGATGCAGCAGGAGATGTAGCAGAAGGGGATGCAGCAACAGACGCAGCAGGAGGTGATGCAGCAGGTAATACAGAAGCAGGCGATGCAGCAGGAGATGCAGCAAGAGATTCAGCAGCAGGACATGCAACAGCAGGAGATGAGGCAACAGCAGATGCAGCAGGACATGCAGAAAGAGATGTAGTTACAGATGCAGCAGCATTAGGTGCATCAGCATGCTATGCAGCAGGAGATGCATCTTCAGCAGGTGATGCAGCAGGATATGTAGCAAAGGAAATGCAGCAGGAGATTCAGCAGGAGATGCAGCAGCAGGAGATGCAGTAGAAAAAGATGCAGCCACAGCAGATGCAGCAGCAGATTCAGCAGCAGTTTCAGCAGCAGATGCAGCAGTGGAAGATAAAGAGGCAGGAGATTCAGCAGCAGGAATTGACACTGCAGGAGTTCCAGCAGCAGGAGATGCAGCAGCAGCAAATGCTGCAGGGGATACTGCAGCAGGAAACGTAGTAGGAGATTCTACAGCAGGAAATGTGGTAGGAGATTCTGCAACAGGAGATTCAGCAGGAGATACAGCAGGAGATACAGCCGTAAGTGATGCAGCAGCAGGAGATGCAGAAGGAGATGCAGCAAAATATCCAGCTGCAGGAGATGAAGAAGGAGATGCTCCAGCAGGAGATTCAGCAGGAGATACAGCAGGAAATGAAACAGCATGAGACGCAGCAGCAAGAAATGCAGCAGGAGATGCAGCAGCAGGAGATGCAGCAGCAGTAAATGCTGCAGTGGCAGGTGCAGCAGCAGCATGCGCAGCAGATCGAGATGCAGCAAGCAATGCAGCAGAAGGAGATGCAGCAGGAGGAGATGAAGCAGGATTTGCAGAAGCAGGGGATGCAGCAGCATTTGTAGCAGCTGGATATGCCACAGCATAAGCAAGAGCAGGAGATGCAGAATTCTGCAGGGGATTAAGCAGCAGATGCAGCAGTAGGAGATGGAGTAGCAGGAGATGCAGCAGCAGATTCAGCACCACATTTAGAAGGAGATTTAGCAGCAGGAAATGCAGTAGCATGACATGCAGCAGCAGGAAATGCAGCAGGACATGCAACAGCTGGAGATGCAGCAGCAGGAGATGCAGAAGCTTCTGATACGAACTGATGCAGCATGAGATGCAGTAGGAGATGCAGCAGGAGATTTAGCAGCAGGCGATTTCGCAGCAGGAGATGTAGAATAGATGCTGCAGCATTTACTGCTTCATTTCCTGCTGCATCTGATGCTGTCGCATCTACTGCTACTGTATATCCTACATCTCCTGCTGCTGCATCTCCTGCTAAATCTCTTGCTGCATCTCCTGCTGCTGTATCTCCTGCTGCATCTCCTGCTGCTGCATCTCCTCCTGCATCTGCTGCTGATGCATCTTCGAATGCATTTCCTGGTGCATTTCCTGCTTCATCTATTGCTGCATCTCCTGCTGCTGTATCTCCTCCTGCATCTGCTCCTTCTTCATATCCTGCTGTATCTTTTGCTGCTGCAGCTGGTGAAGATTCTCTTCCTACTGCATCCTCTGCTGAATCTTCATTTCCTGGTACATCCCCTTTTGCATCTCCTGCTGCTGCATCTCCTGCTGCATATGCTGCTGCTTGTCCTGCTGCTGCAGCTGGTGAAGATTCTCTTCCTACTGCATCTCATTCTTCTGCATTTCCTGCTGCTGTGTCTGCTGCTGAAGATCCTGCTGTGTCTGCTGTGGAATCTCCTGCTTCATCTCCTGCTGCTGAATCTCCTGCTGCTGCATCTCTTTCTGGATGTGATGCTGCTGCATCTCCTTCTGCTGCATCTCCTCCTTCTGCATTATCTGCTGCTGCCTTTCTTCCACTGGCATATTTTGCTGAATCTCATCCTATGGCATCTCCTGCTGCTGCATCTCCTCCAGTGGCATATCCTGCTGAATCTGCATATCCTACGGCATCTGCTGCTTCATCTCCTTTAGCAGGAGAAGGAAGAAAATGAAGAAGAAGGAAATGCCATAGGATGAGATTCAGCAGGAGATGCCGCAGCAGGAGATGCTGCAGCAGATGCAGCAGCAGGAGATGTAGAAAGAAGAATTTCAGCAGAAAATGCAGCACCAGGAATTGACACATCAGGATCATGAGATGCAGCAACAAAAGATGCAGCAGGAGATGTTAGCAGAAGGATGCAGCAGCAGGAGATGCAGTAGCAGGAGAGGCAGCAAAAGATGCATCAGCAAGAGATGAATCTGCAGGAGACACAGTGTAAGGCTATGCAGCAGGAGATGCAGCAGCAGCATATGCTTCATGTATTGCTACATCTCCTGCTAAAATCCCTGCTGCTACATCTCCTGATACCTGATGTCGTCCTGCATCTCCTGCTGCTGTATCTCCTGCTACTGCATCTCCTGCTGCATCCTCTTTTCATGCATCTGCGGATGCATCTCCTGATGCTCCGTTTCCTGTTACATCTGCTGCTTCATCCCCTGCTGCATCTCCTTCTGCTCCATCTGGTCAATCTGCTGCTGCTTCATCTACTGCTGAATCTACTGCTACTTCTCCTGCTGCAGTATCCCTGCTGCTGCATCTCTTTGTACTGCATCGGCTACTGCATTTCCTGCTGCATCGGCTGCTTCTGCATCTCCTACTGCATCTCCTGGTGCTGCATTACCTGCTTCATCTCCTCCTGCTTCATATCTTGCTGCATCTGCTTCTGCATCTGCTGCTGAATCTCCTTCTGCATTTGCTGCTTCACATGCAACTGCTATATCTCCTGCTGCATCTCCGGCACCTGCTTCTACTTCTTCATCTCCTGATGCTGCACCTCCTTCTGCTGCATCTCCTGCTCCTGTGATTTCTGCAGTATCTTCAGCGTCTGCATTTCCTGCTGCTGAATCTCCTGCTGCTGCATGTCCTGCTGCTGCATGTCCTGCAGCCGCAGATTCACGTGCAGATTAAACAGGAGATGCAGCAGCACGGGATACAGCAGCCCGAGATTCAGCAAGAGATGCAGCAGAAGGAGATTAAGTACCAAGATATGCAGTATGAGATGCAGCAGCTGAAGATACAAAAGAAAATGCAGCAGCAGATGCAGCAGCAGGAGTTGCAGCAGTAGGAAATGGTGTCGTTAATGCAGAAGCAGGAGATGCAGCAGCAGATGTAGCGGCAGGGCATGCAGCATTAGAAGATGCATCAGTAAAAGCATCAGCAGATGCAGCAGCAGTCGATGCAGCAGCAGATGCAGCAGCAGGAGATTCAGCAGGAGAGTAGCATCATGAGATGAATCTGCAGATGCATCAGGAGGATATGAAGCAGCAGATGCAGAGGCAGGAGATACAGGAAGAGGTCCAGCAGCAGTAGGTGGAGAAGAAGAGATGCAGCAGAAGATGCAGCAGCAGATGCAAGAGATGCAGAATTTCGAGATACTTCAGCAGAGGCAGCAGTAGGAGATGCACCAGGAAATGCAGCAGCAGGAGATGTAGAGCAGAAGATGCAGAGAATTATAAGCAGCTGAAGGAGATTCAGCAAGAGAACCAGCAGCAGTGGATGCAGCAGCAGATGCAGCCGCAGGAGATGCAGCAGAAGATACAGCACCAGGAGATTCAGCAGGAGATGCATCAGAAAGAGATGCAGCAGCAGGTGTAGCAGCAGATGTAGCACCAGCAGATGCAGCAGCAGGAGATGAAGCATCAGATGCAGCACCTGCATATGCAGCAGCAGGAGATTATGCAGGAGATGGAGCAGCAGGAGATACAGCATAAGAAGATGCTTCAGGAAATGCGTCAGCAGATGCAGCAGCAAGCGATGCAGCAGCAGCACATGCAGAAAGATATGCAGCAGCAATAGATGCAGCAGCGGATGCAGCAGCAGGAGATTCAGCAGCAGGAGATGCAGCAGGAGAGTAGCATCATGAGATGAATCCGCAGATGCACCAGGAGGATATGAAGCAGCAGATGCAGAAGCAGGAGATGCAGGAGGAGAACCAGGAGCAGTAGATGCAGAAGAAGGAGATGTAGCAGGAGATGCAGCAGTAGATGAATGATCAACAGATGCATATCCAGCTGCATCTACTGATGCTGTGTATCCAGCTGCATCTGCTGCTGTTGCATTATGCTGCTGTTGCATCTTCTGCTGCTGCATCTCCTAGGTAATCTCGTGTAGCTCCATATGTTGGTGCTGCATCTGATACTTCATCTCCTGCTGCTTAATCTCCTGATGCTGAATCTCCTGCTTCATCTAATTCTGCTGCATCTACTGCTGCTTCATCTGCTGCTGCAGCTACTGCTGCATCTCTTCTGGCTGCAGCTGCTGCTGCACCTCCTGCTGCTGCATCTGCTGTTGTATCTCCATCTGCTGCATGTCTTGCATCTGCTGCTGATTCATCTACAGCTGCATCTCCTGCTACATCTCCTTCTTCTGCAACTGCTGCTTCTGGTTCTCCTCCTGCATCTCCTGCTTCCGCATCTGCTGCTTCGTGTGCTCCTGATGCATCAGCGGATTCATGTCATGATGCTCCTCTCCTGCTGGATCTCCTGCTGCTGAATCTCCTGCTGCTGCGTCTGCTGATGCATTTCCTGATGCATCTTCTGATTCTGCATCTCCAGCTGCTGCATCGCCTGCGTAATCTTCTGCTGCAGAATCTCCTGCTGCATCTCCTACTGCTGCAACTCCTGCTGCTGAATCTGCTGCTTCATCTCCTGCTGTTGCATCTGCTGCTGCATTTTCTTCTGTATCTCCAGCTGCTGCGTCTCATACTGTATGTCCTGCTTCTCAATCTCTTTCTGCTGTATCTCCTGCGTGATCTCCTGCTGCTGCATTCCTGTGGCATCTTCGACATCCCCTGCTGTAGCATCTCCTACTTCATCTCAAGCTTTAGTTCCTGCTTTTGCATTTCCTGCTGCATCTCCTCCTGTGGTATCTCCTTCTGCTTAATATGCTGCTGCATCTCTTGTTGCTGCATCTCATGCTGCATCTCCTGCTGCTGCATGTCCTGTGTAATCTCCTATTGCTACATCTCCTGCTGCATCATCCTGCTTCATATCCTTCTGAATGTGCAGCTCAATCTTCTCCTGCTTCTGCTTCTGCTGCAGCAGGAGATGCAGCACCAGCAGATACTGCAGCAGGAGACGAAGCATCAAATGCAGCACCAACATATGGAGTTACACAGATTACGCATGAGATGGAGCAGCATCAGATGCAGCTGGATATGCAGCATCAATAGATGCAGCTGAGTTTGCAGCAGCAGCAGAAGATGCAGGAGGGGATCCAGCAGCATGAGACGCAGAAGCAGGAGATGCAGCAGTAGATGAATCAGTAGCAGATGCTGGAGATTCAGCAGCAGGAGATGCAGCCCCAGGAGGCGCCGCAGCAGGAGATGCAGCAGCAGGGGAAGCAGTATCAGGAGATGCAGAGAAGATCTACACCAGATGAAGCAAAATATGCAGGAGGTGACACAGCTGGAGATGCAGCAGAAGGAGGAGATGCAGCAAGATAGGCAGAAGCAGGATATGCATCAGCAGGATATGTGACATGGCAGATGAATGACCAGCAGATGCAGCTGAAGGAGATGAAACACCGGATGAAGCAGCAGGAAATGCGGCAGCAGATACGACAGCAGTAGATGAAGCATCAGATGCAGCACCAACATATACAGCAGCAGGAGACTACATCGGAGATGCAGTGGCAGAAGATCCATCAGGAAATGCATCAGTATACGCAGCAGCAGGAGATTCAGTAGCAGGCGATGCAGCAAGAGATACAGCACCGGGAGGTGCAGAAGCAGGAGATGCAGCAGCAGATGAAACAGCAGTAGATGCACCAGAAGGAGATGTAGCAGAAGACGAACCAGTATGTGAAGCCGCAGCAGATGCAGGAGCAAATGCTGGAGTTGCAGCAGTAAGAGATTCAGCAGGAGATGCAGCAGAAGTAGATGAAGCCTCACGAGAAGCTGCAGGAGATGCAGCACCTGGTGATTCTACAGCAGGAGTTACAGCAGCAGGAGATGCAATCGCAGGAAGTCAATCAGCAGGTGCATCACCTGGAGATACAGCAGGAGATACTGTAGGCTCTGAAAGTTTGAAGTGACGCTTCAATAGCCATTCTGATGTTACATTACACAAGACTGGACTGAAAGTTCTACAAGTCTTGCCTTGCAGTGAAAGCGCTCTAAGAGAAGACATTCAGAAGCCGCAGAATTCCATGCTAGCATCTTCACTGCGCGAGTTACTCGTTTTTCCTAAATCTCCTTATTAGGTGCATTTAAGTCACAATTCAGTTCCCTATAGGGTACTAAAAAGACCCAGAAGTCGTGCTTTGCAGCTTGCAGTGAAAGCACTTCAAGGAAAGATCATAAGGAGAGCCAGCATATAATCGTGAAAAGTTTTCTGTGGTACTTCTTCCGCACGACATGAAATCTGCAGTGATGCATCAAAAGCCATTCTACTGTTACTGTTCACCAGTCTAGACTGAAAATTCTACCAATCTTGCTTTGCGGTGAAAGCGCTATAAGAGAAGATATTCAGAAGCAGCAGCATTCCATGCTAGCATTTTCCCTGCAGTAGTTACTCACGTATCCCAAAGTGCCTTATTTTGAGCAATGAACTAACAATTCAGTAACTTATATTAAAACAGTCCATAAGTAGCGCTTTGCACCTTGCAGTGAAAGCGCTTCAAAAGAAGACTCTAACGAGAGCCACCAAATGATCGTTGCTTCTTCCCTGCGATACTTGTGCTGAACGATCTGATATTTTCAAGTGACGCTTTAATAGCTGTTCTTCTGTTATAGTACAAAAGCCTGGACTGAAATTTCTACAAGTGTTGCTTTGGAGACAAAGCGCTACAAGAGAAGACATTCAGAAGCAGCAGCACTCCATGCTAGCAAATTTTCTGCGTGAATTACTCACTTTTCCTAAAGCGTTTTTATAGGCTCATTTAAGTCATTATTCAGGACCCTATACTAAAAAACTCTGTTAGTCGTACAATATACTTCGAAGGAATACACGAACGAAAGCAAGAATTTCATGTTAGGAGCTTCCCGGTGGTACCTCTGCTGAAAATATTAATAGTCATTCCGATGTTACAGTACACAAGCCTGGACTGAAAGTTGTATAAGTCTTGCTTTGCAGAGAAAGCGCTATAAGGGAAGACATTCAGAAGCAGCAGCATTCCATGCTAGCATCTTCACTGCGCGAGATACTGACATTTCGTAAGCGCATCTATACGTGCAGATATGTCACAACTCAGTACCCTCTGCTAAAACGTACCGCTACTCGTACATTGCATCTAGCAGTGAAATCACTACCACAGAATACTCGAACAAGAGCAATAATTTTATGTTAGGAGCTTCCCAGGGTACTTCTGCTGAATGCTCTGAAATTTTGAAGTGACATTTTAATAGCAATTCGGATGTTATAACACACAAGCCTTGAATGAAAGTTTTACAAATCCTGCTTTGCAATGAAAGCACTGTTAGAGAAGACTTTCGGAAGCAGCAAAATTCCATGCTAACATCTTCACTGTGGGAGTTACACACTATTCCTAAAGCGCTATAAGAGAAGATAATCAGAAGCAGCAAGGTTCCATGCTAGCTGCTTCACTTTTCCTGAAGCGCCTTAATAGACGCAGTTGTCACTATTCATTATCCTATACTAAAAAGTTCTGTTAGTCGTGCTTGGCAGGTAGAGGAGCAAACGTTTGCGGAGAAAATTCTAACGAGAGCCAGAACGTGAAGGTAGCAGCTTTCCTGCGGTGCCTGTGCTGAAGGCTCTGAAATTTTGAAGTGACGCTTTAATAGCCATTCTCATGTTGCAGTACACAAGCCTAGACTGAAAATTCTAAAACTCTCGCTTTGCAGTGAAAGCACTATATAGGAAACATTTAGAAGCAGCAGTATTCGCTGCTAGCATCTTCCCTGCCCGAGATACTTACTTGTCCTACAGTGCCTAAATAGGCACAAGTAAGTCAACCTATACAAAAACTTGCTGTTAGTCGTACTTTTCAGCGTGCATTGAAAGTGCGTCTAGAGAAGACTCCAACGAGATGCATCGCTTGATGACGGCAGCTTCCCTAGAGAACCTGTGCTGAACGTACTGAAATTTTGAAGTGACGCTTTAATAGCCATTCTGCTGTTACAAGACTCAAGCCTAGACTGAAAGTTCTAGAAGTCTTGCTTGGCAGTGAGATCGATATAAGGAAAGACATTCAGAAGCAGTAGAATTTCATGCTAATATCTTCACTGTGAGAGATACTGACATTTCCAAAAGCGCCTTCAAAGGTGCAAGTAAGTAACGATTCAGTATCCTCTGCTAAAAGATTCTGTTAGCCGTACTTTGCCACAGGCAGTGAAAGAAATTCCAGAGAAGACTCAAATGAGATCCAAAATTTCATGTTAGGTGCTTCCCTGTGGTACTTCTTAAGAACGCTTTTAAGTGTTGAAGTACACGTTAATAGCCATTCGGATGTTATAGTACAGAAGTCTGGAGTGAAAGTTGTACAAATCTTGCTTTGCAGTGAAAAGCACTGTAAGAGAAGACATTCAGAAGCAGCATCATTCTATCCTAGCATCTTCACTGTGGGAGTAACTCACTATTCCTAAAGCGCCTTAGTAGCAAAGTTAAGTCATAACAACGTACGCTGCGCTAAAACCTACTGTTAGTCGTGCTTTTCGGCTTGCAGTGTGCAGTGAAAGCGCTTCCAGAGAAGACTTGATCAAGACCCAGAATTTTATTGTAGCAGTTTCCCTGCAGTACTTGTGCTGAACGCTCTGAAAGTTTGAAGTGACTCTTTAATAGGCATTCAGCCGCTACAGTACACAAATCTATACTGGAAGTTCTACAAGTCTTTCTTTACAGTGAAATCACATTTCATTTTACCTGCGGGAGAAACTCACTTTTCCGAAAGCGCCTTAATAGACGCAGTTAAGTCACTATTGAGTACCCTGAACTAAAAAGTTCCCTTGAGGAGATGATCACTTTTCCTAAGGCACATTAATAGGCGCTGTTAAGTCACTATTCAGTACATTATACTAAAACGCTCTGTTACTAGAATTTTATTGTAGAAGCTTCCCTGCGATACTTATGCTGAACGATCTGGAATTTTGAAGTGAAGCTTTAATAGCCGCTCTGTGTAGTTATACTACACAAGCCTAGACTGAAAGTTCTACAAGTCTTGCTTTGCAAATTAAGCGCTATAATGGAAGACATTAAAACCAGCAGCATTCCATGATAGCATATTCCTTGCGCAATTACCCGCTTTCCCTATAGCGCCTTTATAGGCGCAGTTAAGTCACAGTTCATTACCCTATACTAAAAATTTCTGTTAGTCGTACTTTGCAGTGTGCCGTGAAAGCGCTTCCAGAGAAGACTCTAACGAGAGCCATCATATGATGGTAAGCAGCTTCCCTGTTAAGGCGCTTTAGGAAAATCGAATAACGCCCACAGGGAAGGTGCTAGCATGGAATGCTGCTGCTTCTGAATACCTTTCTTCTTATAACGATTTCACTGCAAAGTACGACTTGTACATCTTTCAGTCCAGGCTTGTCTACTGTAACAGCAGAATGGCTATTCAGGCGTCGATTGAAAAGATCAGAGCGTTCAGCACAAGTACCGCAGAGAAGCTGCTCCAATACAATTCTGGGACTTGCTCGAGTCTTCTATGGAAGCCCTTTCACTGCAAGCCTCAAAGCAAGACTAACAGAGCGTTTTCGTATAAGGTACGGAACTGTGCGCATATTAAGGAGCATTAGGAAAAGTGAGTAAATCCCCCAGGGAAGATGCTAGCATAGAATGCTGCTGCTTCTGAATGTCTTCTCTTACAGCGCTTGTACTGCAAAGCAAGACTTGTAGAACTTTCACTCCAGGCTTGTGTAGTATAACACCCGTATGTCTATTAAAGTGTCACTTCAAAATTTCAGAGCGTTCAGTACAAGTACGACAGGGAAGCTCCTAACATGAAATTTTTGCTGTCATTCGACTAGTCTCTGGTAGCAAATGCAGCACCAGCAGATGCAGCAGCAGGAGATGAAGAAGCAGATTCAGCAGCAGGAGATGCAGCAACAGCAGTTGCAGCAAGAAGAGATGCGGCAGGTAACGTAGCAGCAGGAGATGTAGCAGAAGAAGATGCTCTACGACGTGCAGCAGAGGGAGATGCAGCAGCAGGTTCAGCAGCAGATGCAGTAGGCGATACAGAAGGAGTAGATGCAGCAGTGTATGAAGCAGCACGAGATTCAGCAGCAGGAGATGAAGCAGGAGATGCAGCAGCAAGAGATGCAGCAAGATATGCAGATCAGAAGATGCATCAGCAGGTGATGCAGCAAGATATGCAAAAGAAGGAGATGCAGCAGCAGATGCACCAGCAGCAGATGCAGCAGCAGGAAATGCAGAAAGAGGAGATGCAGCAGGTTTTGCAGCAGTAGGAGATGCAGCAGCAGTAGATGCAGCACGAAGAGATGCAGCAGGAGATGCATCAGGAGATGCAGCACCAGCAGATACAGCAGCAGGAGATTAAGCCTAAGATGCAGCACAAACATGGAGCTGTAGGACATTACGCAGGAGACACAGCAGCAGGAGATGCAGCAGCAGGTAATGAAGCAGCAGGTAATGCAGCAGCAGGAGATGCATCAGCAGATGTAGCAGCAGGAGGTACAGCAGCAGCATATGCAGCTGAAAATGGAGAAGTAGTAGATGCAGCAGCATTTTTAGCAGAATAAGATACAGCAGTAGGAAGTCCAGAAAGAGAGCACCATCATGGGATTAATCCGCAGATGCTTCAAAAAGAATATGAAGCAGGAGATGCAGCAGCAGGAGTTGCAGCAGGAGTTGAATCAGCAGATGCAGCAGCAGGACATTACGCAGGAGATGAAGCAGCATGAAATGCAGGAGAGTATGAAACAGAAGTAGATGCAGCAGGGTATGCACCAGTAGGAGATTCAGCAGCAGGTGATGCAGCAGAAGTACATGCAGCAGGGTATGCACCAGCAGGAGATTCAGCAGCAGGAGTTGCAGCAGGAGAGCAGCATCATGAGATGAATCCGCTAATGAATCAGAAGGAGGTACAGCAGGAGGTGCAGCAATAGAAGTTGCAGCAGCACTTGATGCAGGAGACGATCCAGCAGGAGGAGATGCTGCAGAGGATTAGGCAGCTGGAGATGTAGCAGCAGCAGATGCAGCTGGAGATGCATCAGCAGTAGATGTAGCTGGAGAAGCAGCAGTAGGTGAAGAAGCACAAGCTACATCAGCACATGCTGCAGATGCAACAGTTATAGATTCAGCAGGAGATGCAGCAGGAGGAGATGCAACAGGTTAGGCAGAAAAACATGCATCAGCTAGTGATGCAGAAGGAGATGCACCAGCAGGAGATGCAGCAACACAAGATGAAGCAGGAGATTCAGCAGGGGATGCATATTCAGCAGTAGATGCAGAAGAATGAGATGCAGCTGGAGATGAATTAGGTGAAACAGCAGATGGAGATAAAGCAGAAGAAGATGCACTATGATATGCAGCATCAGGATATGAAGCAGCAGATGCAGCACCAGCATATGCAGCAGCAGGAGATTACGCAGGAGATGCAACAGTAGGAGATGCAGCAGCAGCACATGCAGAAGGATATGCAGCAGCAGCAGATGCAGAAGGATGTGCAGCAGCAGGAGATCAAGTAGGATAACAGCATCATGAGATGAATCTGCAGATGAATCAGAAGGATATGAAGCAGCTGATGCAGAAGCAGGAGATGCAGGTGGAGATCCAGCATCAGTAGATGCAGAAGAAAAAGAGGTAGCAGGAGATGCAGCATTAGATGAATCAGGAGCAGATGCAGAAGCAGATGCAAGAGATGCAGCACCAGGAGATGCAGCCGTAGGAGATGCAGTAGCAGGAGATGCAGCAACAGATGCAGCTGCAGGAGCTGCAGTAGCAGGAGATTCAGAGCAGAAGATTCTGAGAATGATAAACAGCAGAAGGAGATGCAGCAAGCGATACAGCAGCAGCAGAAGCACCAGCAGGAGATGTAACAGCACATAGAGCAGCAGTAGGTGAAGCAGCAGAATATGCAGCACTATGTGAAGAAGCAGCAGATGCAGCAGATGGAAATTCAGTAGGAGATGCAGCAGGAATTGCAGTAGATGCGGCAGAAAAAGGTGCAGCAGCAAGAACTGCAAGAGATGGAGATGCTACAGAAAAAGCTGCAGCAGCAGGACCTGCAACAGGTGGAGATGGAGCCGCAGCAGATGCAGTAGCAGTTTGACCAACAGATTCAGCAGCATATGCAACAACAGGAGATGCAGCAGCAGGAGAGACATCAGAAGGAGATGCAGCAGCAGATGCAGCAGCAGTTTGACCAACAGATTCAGCAGAATATGCAACAACAGGAGATGCAGCAGCAGGAGAGACATCAGAAAGAGATGCAGCAGCAGATGCAGCAGAAGGTTCAGCAGTAGCAGGAGATGCAGCAGCAGGAGATGTTGCAGCAAATGCAGCAGCAGGAGAATCAGCAGGAGATGCAGCAGCAGGTCATGCCACAGGATGAGGTTCAGCAAGATACGCTTCTGGGGAAATGCAGCAGATAATGCAGAAGGAGGAGAAGCCAATTTAGAGCAGGAGATTCCGCAGGAGATGCAGCAGCAAAAGATGCATAAGGTGTTGCAAAAGCAGACGCAGTAGCAGGAGATTTAGCAGGAGAAGATGAAGCAAAAGATGCAGCAGCAGCAGATACAGCAGGAGATGCAGCAGGAGGTGCAGCAGCAGCAGATGCAGCAGAAGATGAAGCAGAAGATGCATCAGAAGATGCAGCAGCAGATGCAGGAGGAATAGCAGCAGCAGGAGATGAAACAGGATATGTAGCACCAGGAGATGCAACAGCAAGAGATGAAGGAGCAGGAGATGCAGCAGAATATGCCACAGAAGATGCAGCAGCAGATGCAGCAGCAGAGGCAGTAGGATTTTCAGCAGCAGGAGATGCTACAGGAGATGTAGCATTAGAAGATGCAGCAGCAGGAGCTGCAGCAGCAGTACAAGCAGCAGCAGCAGATGCAGATTCAACAGCATATTCAGCAGGATATGCATCAGCAGTGGATGCATCAGCAGGAGATGCATCAGCAGGAGATCGAGAATCTGCAGCACGAGATGCAGCAGGAGATGCATCTGGAGATGCATCAGCAGGGGATGCATCAGCAAAAGATGCAGCAGGACATGCAGCAGCAGTAGATTAAGCAGCAAATTCAGAAGCAGAGGATGCAGCAGCAGATGCAGCAGCAGGAGATGCAGAAGCAGACGCATCAGAAGGAGATTCAGCATCAAATCCAGGAGCAGATGCAGCAGCAGCAGATGCAGAAGCAGGAGATGCATCAGCAGAAGGTGTTGCAGCAGATGCATCAGCAGCAGATGCAGAAGCAGGAGATGCATCAGCAGAAGGGGTTGCAGCAGCTGCAGCAGCAGGAGATGCAGCAGTAGGAGATGCAGATATAGATGCAGTAGCAGGAGATGCAGCAGCAAAAGATCCAGCAGGAGATAAAGTATTAGATGCACAAGGACGAATTGCAGCAGGAGATGAAGCAGCAGGACATGCAGCATTAGGAGCTGCAAAAGCAGCAGATGCAGAAGCAGATGCAGCAGGATATGACGCAGGAGGAGATGAAGTAGGTAATGCAGCACCAGGAGATGCATCTGGAGGTGCAAAATCGCACGAAGCAGCAGGAGATGCAGCAACACAACATGCAGCAGGAAATGAAGAAGCAGATTAATCAGCAGAGGCAGCAAGAAATGTAGCAGGAGGAGATGCAGAAGCAGAAGAAACAACAGATGCAGAAGCAGTTGCAATGGGAGATGATGCAGGAGGAGATGCAGCAGCAGGAGATGCATCAGTAGCAGATGCAGATGCAGCAGGAAATGTGCAGCAGATGCAGTGGCAAGAGATGCAGCAGGAGATGCAGAAGGAGGGGATGCCGCAGCAAGAGTTGCAGCAGGAGATGCAGCTTCAGGGGATGAAGCAGCAGGAGATGCATCGAGAGATGCAGCCAGAGGTGCAGTAGGACGAGACAGGGCAGGAGATGCAGCAGCAGAAACTGCAAAAGGAGATTCAGCAAGAGATTCAGCAGGAGGAGAGGCAGCTGGAAATGCTGTAGGAGTAGTAGGAGTTCCTGCAAGAAAAAATTCAGGAAGAGATAAATCAGCAGCAGATGCAGCAGCAGATGCAGCAGATGCAGGAGGTGCAGCAGGATATCGAGCAGAAGGAGATGCAGCAGAAGGAGATATAGCAGCCGATTCAGCAGTAGATGAAGCAGCAGCAGATGAAGCAGCAGATGCACCAGATGGAGCAGCAGGAGATGCTGTCAGGGATGAAGCAGCAGATGCAACAGTAGGAGATGCAGAACGGAGATTCATCAGCAGGAGATGCAGCAGAAGATGCAGCAGCAGGAGATGCACTAGGCAATGCTATAGCAGGTGATGCAGCAGCAAATGCAGTAGCAAGATATGAATCAGGAGGTAGAGCAGCAGGATAATCAGACAGAGATGCATAAGCTGGAGATGCAGCAGGAGATGCTGCAGAAGGGGATGCATCAGCAGATTCAGGAGCAGATGCAGCAGCAGGCGATGCAATAGGAGATGCAGAAGGAGGAGATGCAGCGGCACGAGATGCAGCAGTAGATTCACTAGGAGATGCAGCAGGAGGGGATGTAGCAGGAAAGGCAGCAGGAAGAGAAGCAGAAAAAGGACATCTAGCAGAAAGAGATCCAACATGAGATGCAGGAGGATCTGAAGCTGCAGATACCTCAATAGATGTAGCAGCAGGAGATGAATCAGCAGGAAATGCAGCAGGAGATGCAGCAGGATATCGAGCAGCAGGAGATGCAGCAGGAGATTCATCAGCAGATGCAGCAGGAGATTCAGCAGTAGGATATGAAGCAGGAGATCCAGCAAGTGCTTTAGCACATGCTGCAGCAGGAGATACAGCACGAGATGCAGCAGCAGGAGATGTAGAAGGAGATAGAGCAGCAGAAGGAGACAGATTCAACAACAGCAGATGCAGCTCGAGATGCAGCAAGAAATGCAGCAGGAGATGCAGCCGTAGGACATGCAGCAGGATATACCTTAGCAGAAGATGCAGAAAGAGGAGAAGCAGGAGGAGCAGATGATGCAGGAGATGCATCAGCAGGAGATATAGCAGGAGATTCAGCAGGAGATGCATATCCAGCAGGAAATGCTGCAGCGGGAGATGCAGGAGGAGATGCAACAGCAGACGCAGCAGTATGAGTGACAGCAGGTGAGGATGTATCAGGAGATGCATATTTAGAAGGAGATGCAGCAGGAGATATAGCAGCATGGGATACCGCAGGGAATTCTTCAGGAGATTCAGCAGCAGGAGATGCAGCAGCAGATGAAGAAGGAAATGCAGCTGGAGATGCAGCAGCAGGCGATGAACCAGGAGAAGCAGCAGCAGGAGATGCAGCAGCAGGAGATGAAGCAGGAGATGAAGCAAGAGCTTTAGCAGGCGGTGCAGCAGCAGGAGATGAAGCAGGAGATGCAGCAGCAGATGAAGAAGGAAATGCAGCTGGAGATGCAGCAGCAGGCGATGAACCAGGAGAAGCAGCAGTAGGAGATGCAGCAGCAGGCGATGAACCAGGAGAAGCAGCAGCAGGAGATGCAGCAGCAGGAGATGAAGCAGGAGATGAAGCAAGAGCTTTAGCAGGCGGTGCAGCAGCAGGAGAAGTAGCAGGAGATGCAGCAGCAGATGAAGAAGGAAATGCAGCTGGAGATGCAGCAGCAGGTGATGAACCAGGAGAAGCAGCAGAAGGAGATGCAGCAGCAGGAGATGAAGCAGCAGAAGATGAAGCAGAAGATGAAGCAAAAGCTTTAGCAGGCGGTGCAGCAGCAGGAGATTCAGGAGCAGGAGATGAAGAAACAAGAGATTCAGCAGCTGGAGATGCAGCAGCAGGAGATGCAGCAGAAGGGGATGAAGCAGCAGAGGCAGCAGTAGAGGATGCAGCAGGAGGTGCAGCAGCAGGAGATGGAGCAGAAGATGCAACAGCAGCAGATGCAGCAAGAGATAGAACAGTAGAGGCAGCAGCAGGAGATGCAGCAGCACGTGATGCAAGAAGATATGCGGATGCAGCCGGAGATGCCACAGTAGGAGATGCAGCAGGAGATGAATATTCAGAAGGAGATGCAGCAGGAGATGTAGGAGGATATGTAGAAGCATGAGATGCCACAGGATATTCAGGATGAGATTCAGCAGAAGGAGATGCAAGAGCAGGAGATGAAGCAGCAGGAGACGCAGCCGCAGCAAATGCAGCAGCAGAGTCATACGGAAATTCAGCAGCAGTAGGTGCAGCAGGAGATGCAGAAGCAGGGATGTAGCAGAAGATGCCGCAGGAGATGCAGCAGGAGATGCAGTAGAAGGAGATGCAGCAGCAGATGCAGCAGGAGATGAAGATTCAGCAGGAGATAGAGCAGGAAGAGATGCTTCAGATGATACTGCATCAGGAGATTCAGCAGGAGATGAACTAGGAAGAGAGACAGGGGGAGATGATACAGCAGGAAATTCAGCAGCAGATGAAGAAGCAAATTCAGAAGCAGAAGACACAGCAGCAGGAAATGCAGCAGCAGGTGCAGCAGTAGGTGCAGATTCAGCAGGAGATTCAGCAGCAGATTCACAATAGGAGATGCAGCAGCAGAAGATGCAGCAAGGGATAAAGCATCAGGAGCCGATGCAGCAGTAGCAGATGAAGCAGCAGATGCAGAAGCAGATGCAGCAGGATATGACGCAGGAGGAGATGAAGTAGGTAATGCAGCACCAGGAGATGCATCTGGAGGTGCAAAATCACACGAAGCAGCAGGAGATGCAGCAATACAACATGCAGCAGGAAATGAAGAAGCAGATTAATCAGCAGAGGCAGCAAGAAATGTAGCAGGAGGAGATGCGTCAGCAGTAGAAGCAATAGATGCAGAAGCAGTTGCAATGGGAGATGATGCAGGAGGAGATGCAGCAGCAGGAGATGCATCAGTAGCAGATGCAGATGCAGCAGGAAATGTGCAGCAGATGCAGTGGCAAGAGATGCAGCAGGAGATGCAGAAGGAGGGGATGCCGCAGTAAGAGTTGCAGCAGGAGATGCAGCTTCAGGGGATGAAGCAGCAGGAGATGCATTGAGAGATGCAGCCAGAGGTGCAGTAGGACGAGATAGAGCAGGAGATGCAGCAGCAGGAGATTCAGCAGGAGGAGGTGCAGCAGCAGGAGCTGCAAAAGGTGATGCAGCAAGAGATTCACCTGGAGGGGAGGCAGCTGGAAATGCTGCAACAGAAGTAGGAGTTCCTGCAACAAAAAATTCAGGAAGAGATAAATCAGCAGGAGATGCAGCAGTAGGAGATGCAGCAGGATATCGAGCAGAAGGAGATGCAGCAGAAGGAGATATAGCAGCCGATTCAGCAGTTCAACTCCTGCTGCTGAATCTCATGCCTCTTCATCTTCTGCTGCTGCATCTTCTGCTGAAACTGCTGCTGAATCTGCTGCTGCATCTGCTGCGGCTGCCTATTTTTTATACTGCATCTCCTGCTGCTGCATCTCTTGCTGATTCTCCTGCTGCATTTCCTTTGCTGCATCTCCTGATGCATATCATGCTGATGCACCTAATGCTGCTGCGTCTGCTGCTGCATATTTTTCTGCATGTCCTGCTGCTTCTGTTGTTGCCTCATCACCTGTTGTTGCATATCCTGCTGCATTTCGTGCAGCATCTCCTGCTGCTGTAATTCCTGCTGCATCTGCTACTGCATCTCCTGCTGCATCTCTTGCTGCTTCATCTTCATTTGCATCTCCTGCTGCATCTCATTATGCTGCATCACCTGCAGCAACTCCTACTGCTGCATCTGCAACATATGCTGCGTCATCCGGTGCTGCTTAACCTACTGCTGCATCTCCTGCAACATCTCATACTGCTGAGACTTATGCTGCATCTGCTGCTGCACCACCTGCTGCAGGATCTCCTGCAGCATCTCCTACTGCATTTCGTGCTGGTGCATCTACCGCCTGATATCCTGCTGCTGTGGCTCCTGCTGCTGCATCTCCTGCTGCTGCATCTCCTGCTGCTGCATCTCCTGCTTCATCTCCTGTTACAGCATATCCTGCAGCATCTGCTGCTTCTGCTTCTCCTGATGCATCCCCTGCTGCTTCATCTCATCTTGCTGCATCTCCTGCTGCTATATATCCTGCTTTTTCATATCCTGCTGCTACATTACTTAATGAATCTCCTGCTGCTGCATCTCTTGCTCCATGTCCTGCTGCTGCATCTCCTGCTGCTGCATCTCCTTCTGCTTCGTCTGCTGCTGCATCTCACAGAATCACAGAATCACAGAATGACCAGGTTGGAAGAGACCCACTGGATTGTCGAGTCCAACCATTCCCACCATTCCCTAAATCATGCTCCTAAGCACCTCATCTACCCTAACCTTAAACACCTCCAGGGACGATGACTCAACCACCTGCCTTGGCAGACTGTTCCAATCCCTAACTACCCTCTCTGTGAAGAACTTTTTCCTAATCTCAAGCCTAAATCTCCCCTGGCGGAGCTTGAGGCCATTCCCTCTCGTCCTGTCCCCTGTCACTTGGCAGAAGAGGCGAGCTCCCTCCTCTCCACAACCTCCCTTCAGGTAGTTGTAGAGAGTAATAAGGTCTCCCCTCAGCCTCCTCTTCTCCAGGCTAAACAACCCCAGCTCTCCCAGTCGTTCCTCATAAGATTTGTTCTCCAGCCCCTTCACCAGCTTTGTTGCCCTTCTCTGGACTCGCTCCAGAGCCTCAGCATCCCTCTTGTGGTGAGGGGGCCCAGAACTGAACACAGTACTCGAGGTGCGGTCTCACCAGTGCCGAGTACAGGGGGAGAATAACCTCCCTGGACCTGCTGGTCACGCCGTTCCTGATACAAGCCAGGATGCCATTGGTCTTTTTTGGCCACCTGGGCACACTGCTGGCTCATGTTCAGTCGGTTGTCAACCAACACTCCCAGGTCCTTCTCCTCCAGGCAGCTTTCCAGCCAGGCTTCTCCTAGTCTGTACCTCTGCTTAGGGTTGTTGTGCCCCAAGTGCAGGACCCGGCATTTGGCCTTGTTAAACCTCATGCCGTTGGTCTCAGCCCAGCAGTCCAGCCTGTTCAGATCCCTTTGCAATGCTGCATGCCCTGCTGCTGCATCCCCTGCATGATCTCCTGCTTCTGCATCTCCTTCTGCTTTGTCTGCTGCTGCATCTCCTGCTGCTTCGTCTGCTGCTGCATCTCATGTTGCAACTCGTATTGAAGCATCTCCTGCTTCATCTCCTGCTGCTGCGTATTTTGCTGCTGCACCTCGTTCTCTATCACCGGCTGCATCTCCTTGTGCATCACCTGCAGATTCATCTCCTGCTAAAGCCTCTCCTGCTGTATCTCCTTCTGCTTATGCATCAACTGCTGAATCTCTGTTTGCAGCATCACGTGCTGCATCTGCTAATGCATCTGCTGTTGGATCAACTGCTGCATCTGCTGCTGTAGCATATCTTGCTGCTGCATTGTCTGCTGCTGCATCTCCTCCTGCGGCATCTCCTGCTACTGCTTCTTCGGCTTAACCTTCTACTGCATATTCTGCTTCTGCATATCCTGCCTCTTAATTTCCTGCTGCTTCTCCCGCTGCTTAATCTCCTGCTGCTGCATCTCATGCAGTATCTGCTGCTGCATCTTCTCCTGCATCTCCTGCTACTCTAGTTGCATCTTCACCCATAAGATCCTCTTGCATCTCCTGCTGCATCTCCTGCTGCTGGATCTCCTGTTGGTGTGTCTGCTATTGTATCACCTGATCAATCTCCTGCTTCTGCATCTAGTAATGCATCTCTTCCGGATGCATCTCCTGCTCCATCTCCTGCTGCATCTCCTCCTGCTGCATCTCTCGCTGCTGTATCTCCTGCATCTGCATCATCAGGATATTCAGCAGGAGATGCAGCAGCAGGAGATGTAGCAGCAGGAGATGGAAGCGCAGCTCTGCCGCAGCAGATTCAGCTGCAGGAGATGCAGCCACAGGAATTGCAACACGGTTTTTCAGCAGGAGTTGCAGCAGAAGGAGATGCTGCAGGAGATGCTGCAGGAGGACATGCAGCAGCAGGAGATGCAGCAGCAAGAGATGCATCAGGAGATGCAGTCGCAGGTGATACAAAAGGAGATACAGCAGCAGCAGATGTGGCAGCAGGAGATGAGAAGACATGCAGCAGGATGGCAGCAGCAGGAGATCAAGCAGGAGATGAATATTCAGCGGGAGATGAAATAGGAGTTGCAGTAGGAGATGCAGGAGGATATTTAGCAGGGATGAAGCAGCAGGAGTTGCAGCAGCAGGAGTTGCAGCAGCAGGACATGCAGCAGCAAGAGATGCAGCCACAGTGTTGCAGCGGCAGATTCACGTGCAGATTAAACAGGAGATGCAGCAGCACGGGATGCAGCAGCGCGAGATTCAGCAGAAGATGCAACAGAAGGAGATTGAGGACCAGGACATGCAGTATGAGATGCAGCAGCTGAAGATACAAAAGAAAAAGCAGCAGCAGAAGCAGCACTAGCAGATGCAGCCGCAGGAGATGAAGAGGCTATTCAGCAGCAGCAGATGCAGCAGCAAGAGTTACAACAGTAGGAGATGCATTAGTTAATGCAGAAGCAGGAGATGCAGCAGCAGGTGCAGCAGCAGATGTAGCACCAGCAGATGCAGCAGCAGGAGATCATGCAGGGGATGCAGCAGCAGGGCATGCAGCATTCGAAGATGCATCAGTAAAAACATCAGCAGATGCAGCAGCAAGAGATGCAGCAGATACATCTGCTGCTACACCTGCTGCTGCATCTCTATTTGATGCATCTCCTGCTGAACCGCCTGCTGCTGCATACGCTTGTGCTGCATCTATGCTTCATCTCCTGCTGCTACACCTGCTGCTGCATCTTCTGCTGCACCTTCTGCGGCTGCATCTGCTGCTGCATCCGCTGCTGCTGGTTCTCTTGCTACATCTCCGTCGGCTGCTTATAATTCTCTACATCTTCTGCTCCACATCCCCTGCTGCTGCATTTCCTGGTGCATCTCCTACTGCTGCATCTGCTGAAGTATCTCGAAATTCTGCATCTCTTGCATCTGCTGCTACATCTTCTGCTGATTCATCTTCTTCTCCATCTACTGCTGCTGGACCTCTTCCTGCATCTCCTGCCTCTGCATCTGCAGCTTCATATCCTCCTGATGCATCTGCGGATTCAACTCATGATGCAACTCTCCTGTTGAATCTCCTGCTGCTGCATCCGCTGCTGCATTTACTGCTGCTGCATACCCTTCTGCAAGTGCTGCTGCTGCATCTCTTGCTGCTGCGTCTGCTGATGCATTTCCTGATGCATCTTCTGATCCTGCATCTCCTGCTGCTGCATCTCCTGCGTAATCTTCCGCTGCAGAATCTCCTGCTGCATCTCCTGCTGCTACATTAACTGCTGCGTCTCCTACTGCTGCAACTCCTGCTGCTGCATCTGCTGCTGCTGCACCTGCTGCTTCATCTCCTGCTGCTGCATCTGCTGGTGCTGCATCTGCTGCTGCATTTTCTTCTGTATCTCCAGCTGCTGCGTCTCATACTGCATGTCCTGCTTCTCAGTCTCCCTCTGCTGTATCTCCTGCGTGATCTCCTGCTGCTGCATTTCCTGCAGCATCTCCTTCGGCATCACGTGCTATGGCATCTCCTGCTTTATCTCCTGCTGCATCTCAAGCTGTATTTCCTTATTTCCTGCTGCATCTCCTCCTGTGGCATCTCCTGCTTAATCTGCTGCTGTATCTCTTGTTGCTGCATCTCATGCTGCATCTCCTGCTGCTGCATGTCCTGTGTAATCTCTTATTGCTACATCTCCTGCTCATCATCCTGCTTCATATCCTTCTGAATCTGCAGCTGAATCTTCTCTAGCTTCTGCTTCTACTGCATCTCCTGCTGCATCTGCTGTTTCTGAATATCTTGCTGCTGCACCTCTGGCTTATTCAGCTTCTTCTGCATCTGGGCCTGCTGCATCTCCTTCTGCATCTCCTGCTGTATTTCCTGCTCTACATCTCCTGCTGCATCTCACCCTTCTGCATCTCCTGCTGTTGCATTCCCTGCTGCGTCTACTGCTGCTGCATCTCCTCCTCCTGCATCTCCTGCTTCTGCATCTCCTGCTTCTGTATCTCCTACTTCATCTCCTGCTGCTGCGTCATCTCCTTTTGCTTCATCTGCAGCTGCATCTCCTCCATCTCCTGCTGCTGCATGTCCTGCGTAATCTCCTACTGCTACATCTCTTGCTGAACCTCAGGAGATGCATTACTAGATGACGCAGCAGGAGATGCAGCAGCAGATGCTGAAGCAGTAAATGCTGCAGTGTATGCAGCAGCAGGAGATTCAGCAGTGAGAGATGCACCACGAGATGCAGCAGAAGGAGATGCAGCAGCAGATGCAGCAGCAGGAGATGGAGGAGGACATCCACAAGCAGGAGATGCAGCAGCAGGTGAATCAGCAAGGAGATTCATCAGCAGGAGCTGTGGCATGAGGTGAAGAAGCAGGAGATCCTGCAGCAGATGCATCAGCAGGAAATGCAGCAAGAGGAGATGCAGCAGGAGATGCATCAGCAGGCGTGGCGGCACCAAGAGATGCAGCAGCAGCAGATACAGCAGCAGGAGATGAAGCATCAGATGCGGCACCAACATATGGAGCTACACGAGATTACACAGGAGATGGAGCAGCATCAGATGCAGCTGGATATGAAGCATCAGTAGATGCAGCTGGATATGCAGCAGGAGATTCACGCTGGTGAGGATATCCAGCAAGAGACCAGCATCATGAGATGAATCCGCAAATGCATCAGAAGTATATGGAGCAGGAGATGCTATAGCAGAATTTGCAGCAGCAGATGCAGCAGCAGGAGATGCAGGAGGGGATCCAGCAGCATGAGATGCAGAAGCAGGAGATGTAGCAGGAGATGCAGCAGTAGATGAATCAGTAGCAGATGCTGGAGATTCATCAGCAGGAGATGCAGCAGCAGGAGGCGCAGTAGCAGGAGATGCAGCAGGAGATGCAGCAGCAGGGGAAGCAGTAGGAGGAGATGCAGAGAAGAAGATGCAGGGAATGAGAAGCAGCAGAAGGAGATGGAGAGGAGATGCAGTCAGAAGAGATGCATTAGAAGATGCAGCAGAAGGAGATGCATCAGGTGATGCAATAGCAGGCACAGCAGCAGGAGATGCATCAGCAGAAGATGCATCAGGAGTTTCAGGGGGGTCTGAAGGCTGTACATGCAACGGGAGATTGAGCAGCAGGAGATACAGGAGGATATGTAACAAAAGATACAGCACGAGATGAAACAGCAGTAGATTAAGCAGCAGGAGATGAAGAAGCAGAAGATGCAGAAACAGAAAATGCAGCAGAAGGTTAAGCCGGAGAAGCAGTAGCAGGAGTTGGAGAAGCAGATACTGCATGAGATGAAGCAGCAGGAGATGAAGAAGCAGGAGATGCAGAAGCAGAAAACGCAGCAGAAGGTTTAGCCAGAGAAGCAGTAGCAGAAGATGCAGCAGGAGATGCAACACTCTATGCAGAAAAAGGAGATGCCATAGGAGGAAATGCAGAATGATATGCCTTAGAGGGAGATGCAGCAGGAGATGCAGCAGCAGGAGATGCAGCAGGAGATGCAGTAGGAGATGCATATTCATCAGTAGATGCATAATCAGGAGATGCAGCTGGAGATGTATTAGGTGATTTAGCAGCAGGAGATGCAGCAGCAGGAGCTGAAGCAGATGCAGCAGGAGATGCAGATTCTGCAGGAGATTCACCAGCAGGAGATCCTGCAGAAAATGCAACAGCAGGAGATGCAGCAGTAGGAGATCCAGCAGAAGATTCAGCAGCAGGAAATACAAAAGAAGTAGATACTGCAGAAAATGCAGTAGCCGGAGATGCAGATGTAGATGCAGATTCAAGAGATGCTGCAGTAAATGCAGCAGCATGTGCAGCAGCAGATGCAGCAAGATATGACGCAGGAGGAGATGAAGCACGTAATGCAGCACCAAGAGATTCAGCAGGAGATGCAGAAGCAGGAGATTGAGCAGTAGAAGCAGCAGCAGATGCAGAAGCAGATTCAGCAGGAGATGATGCATCAGAAGATGCAGCAGCAGGAGATGCTGCAGGATATGTAGCAGGAGATGCAGCAGCAGGGGATGAAAACACAGGAGATGCATGAGGAGATGCAGCCAGAAGTGCAGTAGGACGAGATGCAGCAGGAGATGGAGCAGCAGCAGATGCAGAAGTAGAGCTGCAAAAGGAGAATCAGCAGGAAGAGAGGCAGCTGGATATGCTGCAACAGGAGATGAAACAGGAGATTCAGAAGTAGATGCAACAGTAGGAGATGCAAGAGGAGATGCTGCAGGAGGACATGCAGCAGGAGATGCAGCAACAAAAATCAGGAAGAGATACAGCAGCAGCAGATGCAGCAAGAGGATATATAGCAGGAGGGTCAGCAGTAGATGAAGCAGCAGCAGATGCATCTGCAGATTCACCAGATGGAGCAGAAGGAGATGGAGCCGGGGATGAAGCAGCAGATGTAACAGGAAACAAAGCATCAGGAGATGCATCTGCAGATGCATGAGCAGAGGATGCATCAGGAGGTGTAGTAGCAGGAGATACAGCAGCAGGAGATGCAGGACGACATCAAGTAGCAGGAGATGCAGCAGCAGGAATTTTATCAGGAGATGTCACAGTGCATGAAGCATATCCTGCTGATGCATCTCCTGCTGCATATCCTGCTACTGTATCTCCTGCGGATTCATCTCTTGCTGCTGCATCTCCTGCTGTGTCTCCTGATGCTGTATGTTCGGCGGATGCATCTCCTGCTGCTTCAATCCTGCTGCTGAATTTCCTTCTTCTGCATGTCAGGATGTATCTCCTGCTGCACCTCCTTATTCTGAATCTCCTGCTCCATCTCCTGCTGAATATGCATATCCTGCAGAACCTCCTTCTGCTGCATCTCCTTCTGCTACATCTCCTGCTGCATCTCTTGTTGTTGCATCTCATGATCCTGCATCTTCTGTTGTGGCAATGCCTGGTGCTGCATTTCTTGATGCATTTTTCCTTCTACATCGCTGCTGCTTCATCTCCTCTTGCTGCATCTCCCGGTGCTGCATTTCTTGATGCTGCATTCCCTGATGTATCTCCTGCTTCAGCATCTTCTGCAAAATCTCATGCTGCTGACTCTCCTGCTGCATCAGCATCTCCTGCTGCATCTACTGTTGCATCTCCTGCAGATGCATCTCCTGCTGCTGCATCTGCTGCTGCATCTGCTGATGCATCTCCTGCAGCATACAGTAGATGCAGCAGCAGGAGATGCAGCAGCACGTGATGCAAGAAGATATGTGGATGCAGCAGGAGATGCAGTAGCAGGTGATGCAGCAGGAGATGCCGCAGTAGGAGATGCAGCAGGAGATGAATATTCAGAGGGAGATGCATCAGGAGATGTAGGAGGATATGTAGAAGCATGAGATGCCACAGGATATTCAGGATGAGATTCAGCAGAAGGAGATGCAAGAGCAGGAGATGAAGCAGCAGGAGACGCAGCCGCAGCAGATGCAGCAGCAGAGTCATCCGGAAATTCAGCAGCAGTAGGTGCAGCAGGAGATGCAGAAGCAGGGATGTAGCAGAAGATGCCGCAGGAGATGCAGCAGGAGATGCAGCAGGAGATGCAGATTCAGCAGGAGATTCAGCAGCAGGAAATGCTACAGCAGATTCACAATAGGAGATGCAGCAGCAGAAGATGCAGCAAGGGATGAAGCATCAGGAGCAGATGCAGCAGTAGCAGATGAAGCAGCAGATGCAGAAGCAGATGCAGCAGGATATGACGCAGGAGGAGATGAAGTAGGTAATGCAGCACCAGGAGATGCATCTGGAGGTGCAAAATCGCACGAAGCAGCAGGAGATGCAGCAATACAACATGCAGCAGGAAATGAAGAAGCAGATTAATCAGCAGAGGCAGCAAGAAATGTAGTAGGAGGAGATGCGGCAGCAGAAGAAGCAATAGATGCAGAAGCAGTTGCAATGGGAGATGATGCGGGATGAGATGCAGCAGTAGGAGATGCATCAGTAGCAGATGAGATGCAGCAGGAAATGTGCAGCAGATGCAGTGGCAAGAGATCCAGCAGGAGATGCAGAAAGAGGGGATGCCGCAGCAAGAGTTGCAGCAGGAGATGCAGCTTCAGGGGATGAAGCAGCAGGAGATGCATTGAGATATGCAGCCAGAGGTGCAGTAGGACGAGATAGGGCAGGAGATGCAGCAGCAGGAGCTGCAAAAGGAGATTCAGCAAGAGATTCAGCAGGAGGAGAGGCAGCTGGAAATGCTGTAGGAGTAGTAGGAGTTCCTGCAACAAAAAATTCAGGAAGAGATAAATCAGCAGCAGATGCATCAGGAGATGCAGCAGATGCAGGAGGTGCAGCAGGATATCGAGCAGAAGGAGATGCAGCAGAAGGAGATATAGCAGCCGATTCAGCAGTTCAACTCCTGCTGCTGAATCTCATGCCTCTTCATCTTCTGCTGCTGCATCTACTGCTGAAACTGCTGCTGAATCTGCTGCTGCATGCTGCATCTGCTGCGGCTGCCTATTTTTTATACTGCATCTCCTGCTGCTGCATCTCTTGCTGATTCTCCTGCTGCATTTCCTTTGCTGCATCTCCTGATGCATATCATGCTGATGCACCTAATGCTGCTGCGTCTGCTGCTGCATATTTTTCTGCATGTCCTGCTGCTTCTGTTGTTGCCTCATCTCCTGTTGTTGCATATCCTGCTGCATTTCGTGCAGCATCTCCTGCTGCTGTAATTCCTGCTGCATCTGCTACTGCGTCTCCTGCTGCATCTTCTGGTGCATCACCTGCTGCTTCTGCTGCTGCATCTCTTGCTACATCTCCTGCTGCTGTATCTTCTGCTGCATGCTCTGCTGATCCGTCTGCGGATGCATCTACTGATGCTGCATATCCTGCTGCATCTGCTGCCGAATCTCCTGCTACTGAATCTCCTGCTACTGAATCTCCTGCTGCTGCGTCTCCTACTGCATATCCTGCTGAATGCATTTGTGGCTCTATCTCCTGCTGGTTCATCTCCTGCTGCTTCTCTTGCTGCATTTCCTGATGCAACTGCTTCTGCATCTACTGCTACTTCTTCTACTGCTGCATCTCACACTACATCTCTTGCTGCCGCATCTTTTTCTGTATCTCCTGCTGCATCTACTGCTGCTTCCTCTCCTGGTGCATCTGCTGATGATGTATCTCCTGCTGCATCTCCTTCGGCTGCATCTCCTTCGACTGCATCTTCGACTGCATGCTGCTCGATATGCTTCTACATCTGCTGCTGTTTATATCCTGCTGAAACTCCTGCGGATGCATCTCCTGCTACATAGCCTGCTGATGCATCTCCTGCTTAAAAATCTCCTGCTGATGCATCTCCTGTTTGTGCATCTCCTGCTGCATCTCTTGCTGCTTCATCTTCATTTGCATCTCCTGCTGCATCTCTTTATGCTGCATCACCTGCGGCAACTCCTACTGCTGCATCTGCAACATATGCTGCTTCATCCGGTGCTGCTTAACCTACTGCTGCATCTCCTGCAACATCGCATACTGCTGAGACTTTTGCTGCATCTGCTACTGCATCACCTGCTGCAGGATCTCCTTCAGCATCTCCTACTGCATTTCGTGCTGGTGCATCTACCGCCTGATATCCTGCTGCTGTGGCCTGCTGATGCATCTCCTGCATCTCTTGCTTCTGCATCTACTTCTTCCGCACCTCCTTCTCCAGCATCTCCTGCTGTATCAATTGCTGCTGCATCTCTTATGCATTCCTGCTGCTGCACATGCTGCTGTATCTGCTGCTGCTGCTATATCTCCTGAGGCTACATTTCCTGCTGTATCTCCTGCTGCTGCATTTCCTTCTGCTGCAACTCCTGCTGCTGCATCTCCTGCTTCATCTCCTGTTATGGCATATCCTGCAGCATCTGCTGCTTCTGCTTCTCCTGATGCATCCCCTGATGCTTCATCTCATCTTGCTGCATCTCCTGCTGCATCTCCTGCTGCTGCATCTCTTGCTCCATGTCCTGCTGCTGCATCTCCTGCTTCTGCATCTCCTTCTAATTTGTCTGCTGCTGCATCTCCTTCTGCTTCGTCTGCTGCTGCATCTCATGTTGCAACTCATATTGAAGCATTTCCTGCTTCATCTCCTGATGCTGCATATTCTGCTGCTGCACCTCGTTCTCCATCACCAGCTGCATCTCCTTGTGCATCACCTGCAGATTCATCTCCTGTGAAAGCATCTCCTGCTGTATGTCCTGCTGCTGCATATTCATCTGCATTTCCTGATGCAGCTCTTCCTACTGCACCTCCTTCTGAATCTACTACTGCTGCATCTGCCGAATCTGCTGCTGCTTCTGCTGCTGATTCATCTTCTGCAGCATCTCCTGCTACACCTCCTGCTGCTGCATCCTCTGCTGCTGCATCCTCTGCTGCTACATCCACTGCTGCATCTTCTGCTGCTGTAACTCTTGCTGCATTTATTGCGGCTGAATATTTTGCTGTATCTCCTTCTGCTACATCTTCTTCTCTGCATCAACCTCTCTGCATCACCTGCTGAATCTCCTGTAGCATCTCCTTCTTCTTCATCTCCTGCTGCTAAATCTCCTGCTGCATATGATGGTCCTGCATCTCCTGCGGCATCTGCTGCTGCTGCTGCATTCCCTGCTGCATCCACTGCTGCTTAACTCCTGTTACTGCATCTCCTGCTGCATCTCCTGCTGCTGCATCTCTTGCTGCATCTCCTGCTACTACATCGCCTGCTGCTGCATCTCCTGCTGCTGCATCTCTTGTTGCATCTCCTGCTACTACATCTCCTGCTGCATCTCCTGCTGCTGCATCTCTGACTGCATCTCCTGCTACTACATCCTCTGCTGCTGCATCTCCTGATTATACATCCGTTGCTGCATCTTCTGATGCTGCATTTCCTGCTCAATAACCTGCTGAATCTCTTCCTGCTGCATCTCGGTGCACACTCTCCTGGGTGAAAAACTGGTTGAATGACCGGGCCCAGAGGGTGGTGGTAAATGGAGTTAAATCCAGCTGGAGGCCTATTACAAATCGAGTTCCCCGGGGCTCAGTCCTGGGTCCAGTCCTGTTTAATGTCTTTATCAACGACCTGGATGAAGGCATTGAGTCCTCCCTTAGCAAGTTTGCAGATGACACCAAGCTGGGAGGAAGTGTCTATCTGCTGGAGGGTAGGGAGGCTCTGCAAAGGGACCTGAACAGGCTGGACTGCTGGGCTGAGACCAACGGCATGAGGTTTAACAAGGCCAAATGCCGGGTCCTGCACTTGGGGCACAACAACCCTAAGCAGAGGTACAAACTAGGAGAAACCTGGCTGGAAAGCTGCCTGGAGGAGAAGGACCTGGGGGTGTTGGTTGACAACCAATTGAACATGAGCCAGCAGTGTGCCCAGGTGGCCAAAAAGGCCAATGACATCTTGGCTTGTATCAGGAACGGCGTGACCAGCAGGTCCAGGGAGGTTATTTTCCCCTTGTACTCGGCACTGGTGAGACCGCACCTCGAGTACTGTGTTCAGTTCTTGGCCCCTCACCACAAGAGGGATGTCGTGGCTCTGGAGCGAGTCCAGAGAAGAGCAACAAAGCTGGTGAAGGGGCTGGAGAACAAATCTTATGAGGAGCGGCTGAGAGAGCTGGGGTTGTTCAGCCTGGAGAAGAGGAGGCTGAGGGGAGACCTTATTACTCTCTACAACTACCTGAAAGGAGGTTGTGGAGAGGAGGGAGCTGGCCTCTTCTGCCAAGTGAAAGGGGACAGGATGAGAGGGAATGGCCTCAAGCTCCGCCAGGGGAGATTTAGGCTTGAGGTAAGGAAAAAAGTTCTTCACGGAGAGGGTGGTTAGGCATTGGAACGGTCTGCCAAGGCAGGTGGTTGAGTCACCGTCCCTGGAGGTGTTTAAGGTTAGGGTAGAAGAGGTGCTTAGGAGCATGATTTAGGGAATGGTGGGAATGGTTGGACTCGACGATCCAGTGGGTCTCTTCCAACCTGGTTATTCTGTGATTCTGTGATCTCCTGCATCTGCTGCTACATCTGCTGCTGATTCTTCTACTGCTGCAACTCCTGCTACATCTGCATCTCCTGCTACATCTGCTGCTGCTGCATCACCTGCTGAATCTCCTCCTGCTTCTCCTGTTTCATTACCTGCTGCATCTCCTGCTGCTGCAACTCCTGCTTCTGTATCTACTGCTGCATTTCATGCTGGTGCATCTCTTGCTGCTGCATCTGCTGCTGCTTCTCCTGCTGCTGAATCTCTTGCTGCATCTCCTGCTTCCGAATTACCAACTGCATGACCTCCTGCTGCGTCTCCTGCTGCTGCATATCCTTCTGCTGCATCTCCTGGTGAATCTCCTGTACCATCTGCTGCTGCTGCATCTTCTGCTACATCTCCTGCTGCTGCATCTCCTTCTGCATCTCCTGCTATTAAATCTCCTGCTGCTGCATCTCCTTCTGCATCTCCTGCTACTACATCTAATGCTTCTGCATCTCTTGTTGCATCTCCTGCTGCTGCATCTCCTGATCTTCATCTCCTGCAGCATCTTCTTCTGCTGCATCTCCTGCTCAGCATCCTGTTGAATCTCCTCCTGCTGCATCTCTTCCTGCTGCATCTCCTGCATCTGCTGCTACATCTGCTGATGATTCATCTACTGCTGCATCTCCTGTTACATCTCCTCCTGCTGCATCTCCTGCTGCCTCATCTGCTGGTATTTAGTTTGCTGCCTCATCTCATGCTGCATCTCCTGCTGCTGAATCTCCTACGGCTTCATCTCCTCCTGCATCTCCTGATGCATCTCCTGGTGCATCTCCTGGTGCTGCATCTCCTGCTTCTGTATCTCCTGCTGCATCTCCTGTTGAATCTCCTGCTGTAGAATCTCCTGCTGCACCTCCTCCTGCTACATATGCTGCAGCATCTGCTGCAGCATCTCCTGCTGCAGCATCTCCTGCTGCTGCATCTCCTGCTTCTGTATATATAGCTGCATACAGACTAGGAGAAGTCTGTCTAGAAAGCTGCCTGGAGGAGAGGGACCTGGTGGTGTTGGTTGACAGCCGATTGAACATGAGCCAGCAGTGTGCCCAGGTGGCCAAGAAGGCCAGTGACATCTTGGCTTGTATCAGGAACGGTGTGACCAGCCGGTCCAGGGAGGTTATTCTCCCTCTGGACTCGGCACTGGTGAGACCGCACCTCGAATACCTGTGTTCAGTTCTTGGCCCCTCACCAGAAGAAGAATGTTGAGGCTCTAGAGCGAGTCCAGAGAAGAGCAACTAAGTTGGTGAAGGGGCTGGAAAACAGGCCCTATGAGGAGTCGTTGAGAGAGCTGGGGTTGTTTAGCTTGGAGAAGAGGAGGCTGAGAGGAGACCTCATGGTTTTCTATAACTACCTGAAAGGAGGTTGTAGAGAGGAGGGAGTTAGCCTCTTCTGCCAAGTGGCAGGGGACAGGACAAGAGAGAATGGCCACAAGCTCCACCAGGGTAGATTTTGGCTGGACATCAGGAAAATATTTTTTCACAGAAAAGTTCGTTGGGCTCTGGAACAGGCTGCCCAGGCAGGTGGTTGATTCACTTTCCCTGGAGGTGTTTAAGAGATGGGAGGACGAGGTGCTAAGGGGCATGGTTTAGTGTTTGATAGCAATGGTTGGACTCGATGATCCGGTGGGTCTCATCAGACCTGGTTATCCTATGATTCTATTATTCCCCGCTGCTGCATCTCCTGCTGCTGCATCTCCTGCTGCTGCATCTCCTGCTGCTGCATCTGCTGCAGCATCTCCTGCCTCTGCATCTCCTGCTAAATCTATCTCCTGCTGCATCTGCTTCTGCATATCCTGATGCATCTCCTACTCCTGCATCGCCTGCTGCTGCATCTCCTGTGTGATCTCCTGCTGCTGCATCTGCTGCTGCATCTACTGCTGCTTCATCTCTTGCATCAGCTGCTGCATCTGCTGCTGATTCATCTACTCCTGCATCTCCTGCTACATCTCCTTTTCTGCATCTCCTGCTCCTGGATGTCTTCCTGCATCTCCTGTTTCTGCATCTACTGCCTCGTATCCTCCTGATGCATCGGCAGATTCCCCTCATGATGCTACTCTCCTGATGGATCTCCTGCTTCTGCATTTCTTGCTGCATGTCCTGTGGCATCACCTGCTGCAGAATCTCCTGCTGCATCTCCAGCTGCATTTACTGCTGCTGCATTTCCTGCTGCACATCCTTCTGCTGCATCTCCATCTGCTGGTACTGCAACTCCTGCTGCATTTTTTCTGCTTCTCCAGCTGCTGCATATCATACTGCATGTCCTGCTGCCTTATCTCCTTCTCCTGCATCTCCTGCTTCTGCATCTCGTGCTGCTGCATGTCCTGCTGCTGCAACTCCTGCTGCTTCATCCCTGCTGAATATCCTCCTGCATCTCCTACTGCAACTCCTAATTCATCTCCTGCTGAATACGCATCTCCTGCTGCGTGTCCTGATGCTGCCTGTCTTCTGCTGCTGCGTCTGCTGCTGCATCTCCTGCTGTATCTTCTTCTGCTGCATCCCTTCTGCATCTCCTGCTGCCACATCTGCTGCTGCATCTGCTGCTGTATCTCCATATGCATCACCTGTGGCTGCATCTCCTGATGCATCTCTTGCTTCTGCATGTCATCCTGCTGCATCTCCTCATGCATCGCCTTCTGCTGCATCTCCTGCTGAAAATCTTGCTGTGTTTTCTGTGGCTGCATCTCCTGCAGCTGAATCTGCTGCTACAGAGCTGTACCTGCATCTCCTGCTGCGGCATTTCCTACTGCTGCATCTCCTGCTACATCTACTGTTGCATCTCCTGCTCATGCATCTCCTGCTCATGCATCTCCTGCTGTTGCATCTACTGCTCATGCGTCTCCTGATGCATCTGCTGCTGCATCTCCTGCTGCTGCATCTCCTGCTTTTGCAGTTCTTAATGCTGCATGTCCTGCTGCTTCATCTCCTGCTGCATCTCGTCCTTCTTCATCTCATGCTGAATCCCCTCCTACTTTATCTCCTGCTGAATCTTTTGCTGCTGCATCTCCTGCTTCTGCATCTATTTCTGCATCTCCTACTGCGGCATCTCCTGCTGCTGCCTCTCCTGCTTCTGCATCTGCTTCTGATGCCTCGGCTCCTGTATTTGATGCTGAATCTTATTCTGCTGCATCTGCTGAATAATCTGCTGCTGCATCTGCTGCTGAAGCCTCTGCTGCTTAATTTGCTGCTAAATCTACTGCTGCTGCATCTCCTGCTGCATCTTTTGCTGATGCATCCCCTGCTGCTGTATTTTCAGATGCATCTCCTGCTGCATCTCGTGCTGCATGTTCTCAATCCTCTGCTGATGCATCTTCTGCGGATGCATCTACTGCTGATGCATCCGCTGCTGATGCATATCCTGCTGAATATGCTGTTGAATCTTCTTGTGCATCTGCTGCGGCTGCATGTCCTTCTTCTACAGCTCCTGCTGCTGCATCTTCTGTTGCGTCCCCTGCTGCATCTCCTCCTGCTTCTCCTGCTGCTTCATCTCCTGTTGCTGCATCTTCTAATTCTGCATATTCTAATGCTGAATTTTCTAATGCTACATCTCCTGCTGCATTTCCTACAGCTGAAAATCCTGCTGCATCCGCTGCTGCATCTCTTGCTGCATCTCCTGCTGTATCTTCTATGGCATCTGCTGCTGCATCTCCTGCTCCCTCATCTCTTGCTGTTGCATCTCCTGGTGCTACATATCCTGTTTCATCTCCTGCTACTGCAATTCCTCCTGCATCTGCTGCTGCATCTCCTTCTGCATCTCCCGCTGCATCTCCTACTCCTGAATCTCCTGCTGCTGCATCTCCTGCTACTGCATCTCCTGCTGCTGCACCTCCTCCTTCTGAATCTCCTGCTGTATCTGCTGCTTCACCTTCTCCTGCTGCGTCTGATTTTGCAACTCCTTATGCATCTCTTGCTGCTGCATCTCCTGTGGAATCTCCCGCTCTATATCGGGCTGCTTCTCCTCCTTCTGCATTATCTGCTGCATTTCCCCAGCGGCCTATCCTGCTGAATCTCATCCTGTGGCATGACCTGTTGCTGCATCTCCTGCTGATTCTCCTGCTGCAGCATTTGCTGCAGTATCTCCTGCCTCTGCATCTCCTGCTGCTGCTGAATCTCCTGCTGCATCTGCGGCTGCATCTGCTGCTGTATCTCTTCCAGGTGCATATCCTGCTGCTGCATTTCTTGCTGCTGCATATCCTGCTGCTGCATCTCTTGCTGCTGCATATGCTGCTGTATCTCTTCCAGGAGCATATCCTGCTGCTGCTGCATGTCCTTCTAATGCATCTCTTGCTGATGAGTATCCTGCTGCTGCATCTCCCGATGGATATTGCTGAAATTGCTACTGCATCTGCTGCAGCTGCATCTCCATCTGCAGCAGGTCCTGCTGCTGCATCTTTTTCTGCAGTATCTACTGCATTTCCTGCTGCATATCTTCCTGCCGTATCTCCTGCCGAATCTCCTGCTGCTGCATCTCATGCTGCTGCATCTGGTGAAGATTCTCTTCCTACTGCATCTTCTGCTGAATCTTCATTTCCTGGTACATCCTCTTTTGCATCTTCTGCTGCTGCATGTCCTGCTGTATATGCTGCTGCTTCTCCTGCTGCTGCATCTCCTGCTGCTTAATCTCCTGCTTCATCTCCTCCTTCTGCAACTCCTGATGATGCATCTCCTCCAGCGGCATATCCTGCTGAATCTCATCCTATGGCATCTCCTGCTGCTGCATCTCCTGCTGCTTCTCTTGATGCTGCATCTCCTGCTGTGGCATCAGCTGCTGCATCTGCTACTATACCTCCTGCAGGTGCATATCCTGCTTCTGTATCTTCTACTTCTGCATCTACTGCTGCATGTCCTTCTGATGCATCTCCTCCTGATGCATAGCTTTCTGATGCATCCCCTACTGAATCTGCTGCTGAAACTGCTACTGCATCTGCTGCGGACGCATCTCCGTCTGCTGCAGCTCCTGCTGCTGCATCACTTTCTGCTGCATCTTCTGCATTTCCTGATGCATCTCTTCCTGCTGCATCTCTTGCTGAATCTCTTACTGCTGCATCTGCTGCATTAGCTGCTGCATCTGCTGCTGCATCTTCTGCTGCTGCACCATCTCTTCTACATCTCCTGCTGCGAAATCTCCGGCTGCTAGATCTCCTGCTGCATCTCCTGCGGCATCAATTCCTACATATCCTGCTTCTGCATCTCCTGCTGCTGCATATCCTGCTGCATCTTCTGCTGCTGTATCTCCTGCTACTGTATATTCTGCTGCTTCATCTCCTGCTAGATGTGGTGCTGAATCTGCTGCAACATTTCCTGCTACTCCATCTCCTCCTGCTGCACCTGCTGCTTAATCCCCTGCTTCTGCATCTCCTTTTGTTGCAGCTCCTGCTGTGTCTCACGCTTCTGCATCTCCTGCTGCTTTTCCTTCTCACACATCTGCGGATTCATCTCTTGATGTTGCTATCCTGCTGCTGAATCTCCTGCTGGTACATACCCTGCTACGTCTACTGCAGATGCATAACCTGCTGCATCTCTCCTGATACCTCTCCGGCTTCTGCATCTCCTGCTTCTGTATCTTTTACTTCATCTCTTGCTGCTGCTTTGTCTGCTGCTGCATCTGATGGTGCATCTCCTCTTACTCAATCTCCTGCTGCTACATCACCTGATACTGTATATCTTTCTGCATATCCTGCTGCATCTCTAGTGGCTGCATCTCCTGCTACATCTCCTGCTGATGAATCTTCTCCTGATGCATCTCCTTATGCATCACTTTCGGCTGCGTCTTCTGCATTTCCTGCTGCATCTCTTTCTGCTGCTTCTCCTGCTGAATCTCTTACTGCTGCATCTGCAGCCTGTGCTGCGGCATCTGCTGCTGCTTCACATACTGCTGCATCTCCTGCTACATCTACTGCTGCTCCATCTGCTGCTGCTGCATCTCTTACTGCATCTACTGTGGCTACATCTCCTGCTTCTGCTTCTCATTCCCTGCATCTTCTTCTCTGCATCTCCTGCTACTGTTTCCCCTGCTGCTGCATCTCCTGCTGCATCTGCTGCTGCTGCACCTCCTGCTGCATCTCCTGCTACTGATTCTCCGGCTTAACCTTCTGCTGCATTTTCTGCTTCTGCATCTCCTACTTCTTCATCTCCTGCTGCTTGTCCCACGGCTTAGTCTCCTGCTGCAGCATCTCCTGCTTCATTTCCTCCTGTATATCCTGCTGCTCTATCTCCCTAAGATCCTCCTGCATCTCCTGCTGTATCTTGTGCTACTCCATCTCCCGCTGCTGCGTCCCCTATTGCATTACCTGATGCATCTCCTGCTGCTGCACCTACTAATGCATCTCTTCCGGCTGCATCTCCCGCTACATCTCCTGCTGCTGCATCTCCTGCTGCATCTACTTCTGCATCTCCTCCTGCTGCATCTCCTGCTGCTGCATCATCAGGATATTCAGCAGGAGATGCAGCAGCAAGAGATGCTGCAGATGCAGAAGGAGATACAGCAGTAGCAGATGTAGAACCAGGAGATGAAGCAGCAGATGCAGCAGCAGGAGAAGCAGTAGCAGGAAATACAGCAGGAAAATTGGCAGAAGGTAATGCAGCAGCAGGAGTTGAAGCAAGATATGCATCAGAAGGAGTTGCAGCACCAAGAGATATAGCAGGAGATGCAGCAGCAGGAGATGCAGCAGCAGGAGATGCAGCAGCAGGAGATCACACAGGAAGTGCAGCAACAGGAGACTGAAAAGCAGAACAGTCAGTATGAGATGCAGTAGTTGCAGATTCAGAAGCAAATGCAGCGGCAGATGCAGCACCAGCAGATGCAGCAGCAGGAGACTAAGCCTAAGATGCAGCACCAGCCGATACAGCAGCAGGAGATTAAGCCTAAGATGCAGCACAAACATATGGAACTGCAGGACATTACGCAGGAGACACAGCAGCAGGAGATGCAGCAGCAGGTAATGCAGCAGCAGGAGATACATAAGGAGATGCATCAGCAGATGCAGCAGCAGGAGGTACAGCAGCAGCATATGTAGCTGAAAATGCAGCAGCAGTAGATGCAGCAGCGTTTTTAGCAGCAGAAGATACAGCAGTAGGAAGCCCAGTAAGAGAGCACCATCATGGGATTAATCCGCAGATGCTTCAAAAAGAATATGAAGCAGGAGATGCAGCAGCAGGAGTTGCAGCAGCAGATGCAGCAGCAGGACATTACACAGGAGATGAAGCAGCATGAAATGCAGGAGAGTACGAAACAGAAGTAGATGCAGCAGGGTATGCACCAGCAGGAGATTCAGCAGCAGGTGATGCAGTAGAAGTACATGCAGCAGGGTATGCACCAGCAGGAGATTCAGCAGCAGGAGTTGCAGCAGGAGAGCAGCATCATGAGATGAATCCGCTAATGAATCAGAAGGAGTTACAGCAGGAGGTGCAGCAATAGAAGTTGCAGCAGCACCTGATGCAGGAGACGATCCAGCAGGAGGAGATGTTGCAGGGGATTAGGCAGCTGGAGATGTAGCAGCAGCAGATGCAGCTGGAGATGCATCAGCAGTAGATGTAGCTGGAGAAGCAGCAGTAGGTGAAGAAGCACAAGCTACATCAGCACATGCTGCAGATGCAACAGTTATAGATTAAGCAGGAGATGCAGCAGGAGGAGATGCAGCAGGAGATGCAGATTCAATGGGAGAGGCAGAAGAAGGAGATGTTGTAGTAGATGCAGAAGCAGGAGATGCAGCAACACAAGACGCAGCAGGAGATTCAGCAGGGGATGCATATTGAGCAGTAGATGCAGAAGAATGAGATGCAGCTGGAGATGCATTAGGTGATACAGCAGCTGGAGATAGAGCAGAAGAAGATGCACTATGATATGCAGCAGCAGGATATGAAGCAGCAGATGCAGCACCAGCAGGAGATGCAGTAGCAGGAGATGCAGCAACAGATGCAGCAGCAGGAGATGCAGTAGCAGGAGCTTCAGAGCAGAAGATTCTGAGAATGATAAACAGCAGAAGGAGATGCAGCAAGAGATACAGCAGCAGCAGAAGCAGCAGCAGGAGATGCAGCAGCACATAGAGCAGCAGTAGATGAAGCAGGAGGATATGTAGCAGGATATGCAGCAGTATGTGAAGAAGCAGCAGATGGAGCAGCAGGAGATTCAGTAGGAGATGCAGCAGGAAGATATGCAGCAGGAATTGCAGTAGATGCGGCAGGAAAAGGTGCAGCAGCAGGACCTGCAACAGATGGAGATGCAGCCGCAGCAGATGCAGTAGCAGTTTCGGCAACAGATTCAGCAGCAGATGCAGCAGCAGGAGATGCATCAGAAAGAGATGCAGCAGCAGATGCAGGAGATGCACCTGGAGGAGATACAGCAGCAGATGCAGCAGCACATAGAGCAGCAGTAGATGAAGCAGTAGGATATGTAGCAGGATATGCAGCAGTATGTGAAGAAGCAGCAGATGCAGCAGATGGAGATTCAGCAGGAGATGCAGCAGGAAGATATGCAGCAGGAATTGCAGGAGATGCGGCAGGAAAAGGTGCAGCAGCAGGACCTGCAACAGATGGAGATGCAGCCGCAGCAGATGCAGTAGCAGTTTCGGCAACAGATTCAGCAGCAGATGCAGCAGCAGTAGATGCATCAGAAAGAGATGCAGCAGCAGATGCAGCAGCAGGAGATGCACCTGTAGGAGATACAGCAGCAGATGCAGCAGCAGATGCAGCAGTAGCAGGAGATTTAGTAGGAGGAGATGCCGCTGCAAGGGTTGCAGCAGGATAAGCAGCAGTAGACAGAGCAGCAAGAGATACAGCAGCAACAGATGCAGCAGGAGATGCCACTGCAGATGCACGAGGAGACGCAGCAACAGGAGATTCAGCAGCAGGATATGCATCAGCGTCAGGTGCAGCAGTAGATACAGCCTAGACACAGCAGCAGGAGATGCAGCAGCAGGAGATGAAGCAGGAGATGCAGCAGCAGCAAATGCAGCAAGAGATAGAACAGCGGACACAGAAGCAGGAGATGCAGCAGGAGATGCAGAAGGAGAAGATGAAGCAGGAGATGCGTCAGTAGTAGATACAGCAGGGGATGCAGCAGCAGGAGATGCAGCAGGAGATTCATAAAAAGAAGATGCAGCAGCAGGAGATTCAGCTGCAAGAAATCCAGCAACAAGAGATGCTGTAGGAGATGCCACTGCAAGAGCGCAGCAGCAGGAGATGCTGTAGGACATGCAGGAATAGAGGATGCAGCAGCAAGATATTCAGCAAGATATTTAGCATGAGACGCAGCTGCAGGAGATGCAGAAGCAAAAGATGCAGCTGGAAGACATGCATCAGCAGGAGATGCTGCAGAAGGACATGCAGCAACAGGAAATGCAGCAGGTGATGCAGCAGCAGGAGATGTAACAGCAGGAGATGGAAGTGCAGCTCTGCAGCAGCAGATTCACAGAATCACAGAGTTGCAGCGGCAGTACATACAGCAGCAAGAGATGCAGCCGCAGTGTTGCAGCGGCAGATTCACATGCAGATTAAACAGGAGATGCAGTAGCACGAGATTCAGCAGGAGGTGCAGCAGAAGGAGATTTAAGGACCAGGACATGCAGTATGAGATGCAGCAGCTGAAGATACAAAAGAAAATGCACTAGCAGATGCAGCAGCAGCACATGTAGCAGCAGGAGTTGCAGCAGTAGGAGATGCAGCAGCAGGAGTTGCAGCAGTAGGAGATGCAGCATTTAATGCAGAAGCAGCAGGTGCAGCAGCAGGTGCAGCAGCAGATGTAGCACCAGCAGATGCAGCACTAGGCACTAGCACATGCAGCAGCAGGAGATTATGCAGGGGATGCAGCAGCAGGGCATGCAGCATCAGAAGATGCATCAGTAAAAGCATCAGCAGATGCAGCAGCAAGAGATGCAGCAGGAGCACTTCCAGAAGGGTATGCAGCAGCAGTAGATGCAGCAGCGGATGCAGCAGCAGGAGATGCAGCAGTGGATGCAGCAGCAGGAGATGCAGCAGGAGAGTAGCATCATGAGATGAATCCGCAGATGCATCAGGAGGATATGAAGCAGCGGATGCAGAGGCAGGAGATGCAGGAAGAGGTCCAGCAGCAGTAGATGGAGAAGAAGAGATGCAGCAGAAGATGAATCAGCAGAAGATGCAGCAGCAGATGCAAGAGATGCAGAATTTCGAGATACTTCAGCAGAGGCAGCAGTAGGAGATGCAGCAGGAAATGCAGCAGCAAGGGATGTAGAGCAAAAGATGTAGAGAATTATAAGTGGCCGAAGAAGATGCAGCAAGAGAACCAGGAGCAGTGAACGCAGCAGCAGATGCAGCCGCAGGAGATGCAGCAGAAGATGCAGCAGCAGGAGATGCAGCAGCACATGGAACAGCAATAGATGCAGCATCAAGATATGTAGCAGGATGTGCAGCAGTAGGTGAAGCAACGACAGATGCAGCAGCAAATGCAGCAGAAGATGCAGCACCAGGAGATTGAGCAGGAGATGCATCAAAAAGAGATGCAGCAGCAGGTGTAGCAGCAGATGTAGCACCAGCAGATGCAGCAGCAGGAGATGAAGCATCAGATGCAGCACCAGCATATGCAGCAGCAGGAAACTATGCAGGAGATGGAGCAGCAGGAGATACAGCATCAGAAGATGCTTCAGGAAATGCGTCAGCAGGCGCAGCAGCAAGCGATGCAGCAGTAGCATATGCAGAAGGATATGCAGCAGCAATAGATGCAGCAGCGGATGCAGCAGCAGGAGATTCAGCAGCAGGAGATCCAGCAGGAGAGTAGCATCATGAGATGAATCTGCAGATGCACCAGGAAGATATGAAGCAGCAGATGCAGAAGCAGGAGATGCAGGAAGAGATCCAGGAGCAGTAGATGCAGAAGAAGGAGATGTAGCAGGAGATGCAGCAGTAGATGAATGATCAACAGATGCATATCCAGCTGCATCTACTGATGCTGCATATCCAGCTGCATCTGCTGCTGTTGCATCTTCTGCTGCTGCATCTCCTGCGTAATCTCGTGTAGCTCCATATGTTGGTGCTGCATCTGATACTTCATCTCCTGCTGCTTAATCTCCTGATGCTGAATCTCCTGCTTCATCTAATTCTACTGCATCTATTGCTGCTGCATCTACTGCTGCATCTCTTCTGGCTGCAGCTCCTGCTGTACCTCCTGCTGCTGCATCTGCTGTTGTATCTCCAACTGCTGCATGTCTTGCATCTGCTGCTGCATCTGCTGCTGATTCATCTAATGCTGCAGAATCTCCTGCTACATCTCCTTCTTCTGCATCTACTGCTGCTCCTGGTTCTCCTCCTGCATCTCCTCCTTCTGCACCTGCTGCTTCATATGCTCCTGATGCATCGGTGGATTCATGTTGTGATGCTACTCTCCTGCTGAATCTCCTGCTGCTGCATCTGCTGATGCATTTCCTGATGCATCTTCTGATTCTGCATCTCCTGCTGCTGCATCTCCTGCATAATCTTCTGCTGCAAAATCTCCTGCAGCATCTTCTGCTGCTACATTAACTGCTGCATCTCCTACTGCTGCATCTCCTGCTGCTTCATCTCCTGCTACTGAATCTGCTGCTTCATCCTCTGCTGCTGCATCTGCTGGTGCTGCATCTGCTGCTGCATTTTCTTCTCTATCTCCAGCTGCTGCATCTCATACTGCATGTCCTGCTTCTCGATCTCCTTCTACTGTATCTCCTGTGTGATCTCCTGCTGCTGCATTTCCTGCAGCATCTCCTTCGGCATCACCTGCTGTGGCACCTCATGCTTTATCTCCTGCTGCGGCACCTCCTGCTTTATCTCCTGCTGCATCTCAAGCTGTATTTCCTGCTTCTGCATTTCCTGCTGCATCTCCTCCTGTGGCATCTCCTTCTGCTTAATCTGCTGCTGCATCTCTTGTTGCTGCATCTCATGCTGCATCTCCTGCTGCTGCATGTCCTGTGTAATCTCTTATTGCTACATCTCCTGCTGCATCATCCTGCTTCATATCCTTCTGAATCTGCAGCTGAATCTTCTCCTGCCTCTGCTTCTACTGCATCTCCTGTTGCATCTGCTGTTTCTGAATATCTTTCTGCTGCAACTCCGTTTTTATCAGCTTCTTCTGCATCTGGTCCTGCTGCATATCTCGCTGCATCTCCTTCTGCATCTCCTGCTGTATGTCCTGCTTTACATCTCCTGCTGCATCTCACCCTTCTGCATCTCCTGCTGTTGCATTCCCTGCTGCGTCTACTGCTGCTGCATCTCCTCCTACTGCATCTCCTGCTTCTGTATCTCCTACTTCATCTTCTCCTGCGGCATCTCCTTCTGCTTCATCTGCTGCTGCATCTCTTGCATCTGCTGCTGCATCTACTGCTGATTCATCTAATGCTTCATCTCCTGCTACCTGTCCTTCTTCTGCATCTGCTGCTCCTGGATCTCCTCCTGCATCTCCTGCTTCTGCATTTGCTGCTTCATATCCTTCTGAGTCATCTGCGGATTCATCTCATGACGCTACTCTCCTAGTTGATCTCCTGTTGCTGAATTCTCTGCTGCTGCAAATCCTCCTGCATGTGCCGCTGCTGTATCTCTTGCTCCTTCATCTTCAGATGCATTTCCTGATGCATCTTGGGATACTGCATCTCCTGCTGCTGTATTTTCTCCGTAATCTTCTGCTACTGCATCTTCCACATAATCTCCTTCTACTGCATATGCTGGTGCTGCATCTGCTGCTTCATCTCCTGCTGCTGCATCTCCTGCTGCTGCATTTCGTAGTGCTATATCTCCTGTGGCTGCATCTACTGCTGAATATATATCCGCTGCTGCATCTCCTGCTTCATCTCCTGTTGCTGCATCTCCTGCTTCTGCATCTCCTGCTGAACCTGCTACTCCTGCTGCTGCTGCGTCTCCTGCTGCATGCTCTGCTGAATCTTACTGCTGCATCTGCAGATGCATCTACTGATGCTGCTTATTCTGTTGCATCTCCTGCTCCATATCCTGCTGTAGCATTTCCTGCTGATGCATATCCTGCTTGTGCATTTCCTGATGCATCTCTTGTTGATGCATCTTCTTCTGCATATCCTGTTGCATCTCTTCCTGCTGCTACTCCTGCTGAATATATAACTGCTGCATCTGCAGCATGTGCTGATGCATATTGTGCTGCTTCATCTACTGCTGCATCTCCAGCTACACCTACTGCTGCTGCATCTAGTGCTGCTCTATCTGCTCCTGCTGCATCTGCGGAATATGCATCTGCTGCTGCATCTACTGCTGCTGTATCTCTTGCTACAACCCCTCCTGCTGCATCTCCTACTGCTACATCTCCTGCTTATTCATCCACTACTGCATCTCTTGCTACATCTCCTGCTATTCGATCTAATCCTGCTGGATCTATCTCCTACTGCTTATGCATCTCCTGCTGCTGCATCTCTAGCTGCATCTCCTGCTGCTGCATCTAAGACTGCATCTCCACTTGCTCAATCTTCTGCTGCATCTCCTCCTGCTACTGTGTCTCCTTCTGCATCTCCTGCTGCATCTCCTGCTACATCTTTTGTGGCTGCATCTTCTGCTACATCTCCTGCTGATGAATCTTCTCCTGATGCATCTCCTTATGCATCACTTTCTGCTGCATCTTCTGCATTTCCTGCTGCATCGCTTCCTGATGCATCTCCTGCTGAATCTCTTACTGCTGCATCTCTTGCTGCAGCATCTCTTCTACATCTCCTGCTGCGAAATCTCATGCTGCTAAAGCTCCTGCTGCATCTCCTGCTGCATCAATTCCTACATATCCTGCTTCTGCATCTCCTGCTGCATCTCTTGCTGCTGCATATCATGCAGCTGCATATCCTAATGTATCTCCTGCTGCTAAGTCTCCTGCTGCATCTCGTTCTGCTGCATCTGCTGCTGCTGCATCTGCCGTTGCTGCATCTGCCGTTGCTGCATTTACTGCTGTTGCATCTGCTACTGATTCATCTACTGCTGCATCTCCTGCTCCTGCATCGCTTGCTGCATTTTTGTCTACTGCAATAGCAGTTTCAGCAGCTGATTCAGTAGGAGATGCAACAAGTGTAGATGCATCAGCAGGAGATTCATCAGAAAGCTATGCATCAGGAGGAGATGCATCAGAAGGACATGCAGCAACAGATGCAGAAGTAGGAGATGCATGAGGAGGAGATGCCATAGGATGAGATTCAGCAGGATATGCCACTGGAGGAGATGCAGCAGCAGGAGATGCCATAGGATGAGATTCAGCAGGATATGCCACTGGAGGAGAGGCAGCAGCAGATAATGCAGAAGGAGGAGATGCAGCAGCAGATGCAGCAGAAGGAGATGCAGCAGCATCACATCCAGAAGGAGATGCAGCAGCAAGAGATGCAGCAGGAGATTCCGCAGCAGACGCGGCAGGACGTTCAGCAGCAGACACAGCAGCAGGAAATGCAGAAGAATGAGATGCAGAAGGAGATGCAGCAGCAGGACAAGCAGCAGCATATGCATCAGGAGATGCAAAAGAGGATGTACCAAGAAATGAAGATTCAGCAGGAGATGCAGTAGGAAGAGAATCTTCACCAGATGCAGCAGCAAAAGATACAGCAGGATATGAAGAAGGAGCAGATGCAGGAGGAGATACAGCAGCAGGAGATGCAGCAATAGATGAAGCAGGAAATGCACCAGGAAATGCATTTGAAGATGCATCAGCAGCAGATGCAGGAGGAGATGCAGCAGCAGGAGATGCAGCAAGAGATTTAGCAGGAGATGCAGCAGCAGGAGATCTGGCAGGAGATGCAGCAGCAGGAGATCTGGCAGGAGATGCAGCAATAGATGCATATTCAGAAGGAGATGCAGAAGGAAGAGATGTTTCAGCAGGTACAGCTTCAGGAGATGCAACAGGAGATTCAGAAGGAGATGCTGTAGGAGGAGAGACAGGAATAGATGATGCAGCAGATGCAGAAGCAGGAGATGCAGAACACAAGATTCAGTGGGAGATGCAGCACTATTAGATACAGCAGGGGATGCAGCAGCAGGAGATGCAGAAGCAATAGATGCAGCAGGAGAGTCAGAAAAAGGAGTTTCAGCAGCAGTCGCAGAAGATGCAGGTGAGATGAAGCAGGAGATGCAGCAGGACGAGATAGAGCAGCAGCAGATTCAGCAGGGGATTCTGCAGCAGGAGATTCTGCAGCAGAAGATGCATATAAACAGATGCAGAGAAGAAGATGCAGCAGCAGGAGGTGCAGCTGCATGAGGTGCATCAGGAGATGCCACATCAGATGCAGCAGCAGGGGATGCAGCAGCAGAATATGTACCAGTAATTGAAGCAGCAGATGCAAAAGAAAATGCAGCAGGAGATGCAGTATCAGGAGATGAAGCAGTTGATGCATCAGGAGATGCAGCGGAAGATGCATCAGGAGATGCAGGAGCAGGAGATGCAGAAGCAGGAGATGTAGCAGCAGGAGATGCAGCAGCAGGAGATGCATCCGCAGATGCATGAACAGAGGATGCAGCAGGAGATGTAGTAGCAGGAGATACAGCAGCAGGAGATGCAGGACAACATCAAGTAGCAGGAGATGCAGCAGCAAGAATTTTAGCAGTAGATGTAGCAGTACATGAAGCATATGCTGCCTCTGCATCTGCTGCTGCATCTCCTGCTGCTGCATCTCCTTAATCATCTGCTGCATCTGCTGATTCTTCATGTACTGCTGCATTTCCAGCTGCTGCATCTGCTGCTTCATCTTTTGCTACTGCATCTCCTCTTGCTGCATCTTTTGCTGCTGCATCTCAATGATCCTGCATCCTCTACTGTGGCAATTCCTGGTGCTGCATTTTCTGTAGAATTTCTTCTTTCTACATCTCCTACTGCTGCATCTCCTGCCGAATCTGCATTTCCTGCGGCATCTACTGCTTAATCTCCTGATGCTCTATCTGTTGCTGCATCTGCTGCTGCATCTGCTTCAACATCTCTTTCTGCTGAATCTCTGATGCATCTCCTGCTGCTTTGCTGCTGCATCAGCTGCTGTATCTCCTGCTGCTGCATTTCCTGCTGCTTTATAAACTACTGTTTCATATCCTGCTGCTGCATATCCGGCATCAGCATCTCGTATTGCGTCTCCTGGTGCTGCTTCTGCTGCTGCATCGCCTGCTGCACCTCCCGGTACTGCATCTCTTGATGCTGCATCCCCTGCTGCATCTTTTGCTTCTGCATCTTCTACAGCATCTTCTGCTGCTGCCTCTCCTGCTTAATCTACATGCAGCAGAAGGCGATGCATGAGGAGATGCAGCAGGATGACATGCAGAAGCAAGAGATGCATCAGGAGATGCAGCCACAGGTGATGCATATGGATATACAGCAGCAGATGCAGCAGCAGATGTGGCAGCAGGAGATGTAGGAGGGATGCAGCAGAAGGAGATACAGAAGGAGATTCATCAGCAGACGTAGCAGCAGAAGACAGGCAGCATCAGGACACGCAGCAGGAGATGCATATTCAGCAGGAGATGAATAAGGAGTTGCAGTAGGAGATGCAGGAGAATATTCAGCAGGGATGAAGCAGCAGGACATGAAGCAGCAGGAGATGCAGAAGCAGGTGATGCAGGAGAAGGAGATAAGGCAGCAGGACATGCAGTATGATATGCAGCAGCTGGAGATGCAGAAAAAATGCAGCAGGAGTTGCAGTACCAGCAGATGGAGATGCAGCAGAAGGATATGCAGCAGGAAATGCAGCAGCAGGAAATGCAGCTGGAGATGCAGCGGGAGATTCTGCAGCAGGTGATGCCGCAGGAGATGCAGCAAGAAATGCAGAAGCAGGAGAACCATCAGGAGAGTAGCATCATGAGAGGAACCTGCCGATGCATCAGGAGGATACGAGGCAGTAGATGCAGCAGCAGATGCAGCAGCAGGAGATCACACAGGAGATGCAGCAGCAGGCGATGCAGGAGTAGGAGATGCATCAGGATATGCAGAAGCAGATGCAGCAGGAGATAGATTTAGCAGGAGATGCAGAGGCAGGAGATGCAGCAGCAGGAGATGCAGCAGCAGGAAATAATAGAATCATAGGATAACCAGGTCTGATGAGACCCACCGGATCATCGAGTCCAACCATTGCTATCAAACACTAAATCATGCCCCTTAGCACCTCGTCTTCCCATCTCTTAAACACCTCCAGGGAAGGTGAATCAACCACCTGCCTGGGCAGCCTGTTCCAGAGCCCAACGAACTTTTCTGTGAAAAAATATTTTCCTGATGTCCAGCCAAAATCTACCCTGGTGGAGCTTGTGGCCATTCTCTCTTGTCCTGTCCCCTGTCACTTGGCAGAAGAGGCCAACTCCCTCCTCTCTACAACCTCCTTTTAGGTAGTTATAGAAAACCACGAGGTCTCCTCTCAGCCTCCTCTTCTCCAAGCTAAACAACCCCAGCTCTCTAAACGACTCCTCATAGGGCCTGTTTTCCAGCCCCTTCACCAACTTAGTTGCTCTTCTCTGGACTCGCTCTAGAGCCTCAACATTCTTCTTCTGGTGAGGAATAGTGAGAACTGAACACAGGTATTCGAGGTGTGGTCTCACCAGTATGAGATGCAGCAGCGAGAATTTTAGCAGTAGATGTAGCAGTACATGAAGCGTATGCTGCTGATGCATCTCCTGCTGCATATCCTGCTACTGTGTCTCCTCTTGCTGCATCTGCTGCTGCATCCCCTTCTGCTACATTTTCTGCTGCATCTTTTGCTGCTGCATCTCATGCAGCAGAAGATACAGCAGCAGGAGATGTCGCATGAGATTCAGCAGCAGGAGATGAAGCAGGAGATGAAGTCGAAGATGCAGAAGCAAATGCATCAGGAGATGCAGCAAGATGAGATGCAGCTGCAGCAGCTGCAGCTGGAGAAGCAGCAGCAGAAGCAGCTGGTGATGCAGCAGAAGATGCAGCAGTAGATGAAGTAGCAGATGCAGCAGGAGATGTAGCGGAAGCAGCAGAAACAGCTCTAGCAGCTGGAGATACAGGAGGAGATGCAGCAGGAATTACAGCAGCAGGAGATGCTGCACGAAATGCAGCAGGATATGCAACAGCATGAGATGGGGCAACAACAGACGCAGCAGGACATGCAGAAAAATATGCAGCAGCAGACGCAGCAGCATTATGTGCATCAGCATGATATGCAGCAGGAGATGCAGCAAAGGAAATGCAGCAGCAGATTCAGCAGGAGATGCAGCAGCAGAAGATGCAGTATAAAAAATTTGCAGCCGCAGTAGATGCAGCAGCAGATTCAGCAGCAGTTTCAGCAGCAGATGCAGCAGCGGAAGATGAAGAAGCAGGAGATTCAGCAGCAAGAGTTTCAGCAGCGGGAGTTGCAGCAGCAGGAGATTCAGCAGGAGATACATCAGCAGGAAATGCAGCAGGGGATTCTGCAGCAGGAAATGTGGTAGGAGATTCTTCAGCAGGAGATGCAGCAGGAGATGATGTAGCAAGATAGGCATCAGCAGTTGCAGCAGGAAGTGCAGCAGCAGATGCAGCAGGAGATTTAGCAGCAGAATATTCAGCCGCAGATGCATTCAGCTGGATATGCAGCAGGAGATGCCGAAGCACTAGTTGCATCAGCAGGAAATGCATCAGCAGATGCTGCAGGATATGCAGCACCAGTAGATGTGTCTGCTGGTGCATGAGCAGAGCGTGCAGGAGGAGATGTAGCAGCAGGAGATACAGCAGCAGGAGATGAAGCAGCAGATGCAGCAGCAGGAAATGCAGCAGTACATGAAGAATCAGCAGATGCAGCAGCAGATGATTAAGGAGATGCAGCAGCAGGAGATGAAGCAGCAGGAGATGAAGCAGCAGATGGATCAGGAGGTGCAGATTCAGTAGGAGATGTAGCAGCAGAAGATGCTGCGACAGATGATGCAGCAGGAGATGCCGCAGAAGGAGATGCAGGAAGACATGCCGCAGGAGGAGATGCAGCAGGTAATGCAGCAGCAGGAGATGCAGAAGGATATGCAGGAGAAGGAGGTGCAACAGGAGAGGAATATTCAGCAGGAGATGCAGAAGGATATGCAGGAGAAGGAGATTCAGCAGCAAGAGATGCAGCACAAGATCCAGCAGGAGGTTTATCACCAGGAGATGCAGTAGCAGGAGATGCAGCAGCAGCTGCAGCAGGAGATTCAGCAGGAGATACAGCAGGAAATGCAGCAGTAGATGAAGCAGCAGGAGGTGCAGCAGGACATGCAACAATTGGAGATGCATGAGCAGGAGATGCATGAGCAGGAAATGTAGGAATAAATGAAGCAGTAGATGCAGCAGGAGATATAGTTACAGGAGATTCTGCTGCAGGAGATGCATCTGCAGGAGATGCAACAGTAGATGCAGCAGGAGATGCTGATTCAGCAGGAGAGTCAGTAGCAGGAGATTTTGCAGAAAATGCTGAAGCAGGAGATACATCAGGGAATGCAGCATCAAGAAATGCAGCACCAGGAGATGCAGCAAGAAGAGATGAAGCAGCAGCGATGTAGAAGGAAAAATGCATCAGGAAATGCAGCACCAGGCATTGCCACAACAGGAAATGCAGGATCATGAGATGCAACAACAAGAGATGCAGCAGGAGATGTAGCAGAAGGAGATGCAGCAGAAGGAGGTTCTGCAGGATATGCATATTCAGCAGGAGATGGAGCAGGAGATTCAGAATAAGGAGGTGCAGCAGGAGATACATCCTGACATGCAGAAGAAGGAAATTCAACAGCAGGATTGAAACAGCAGGAGATGCATCCGCCGAACATACAGCATCAGGAGACACAGCAGGAGATGCAGCAGCAAGAGTTGCAGCAGGAGATGCATATTCAGCAGGAGAAGTAGTAGCAGGAGATGCTGCAGAAGATGCAGAAGCAGGAGATGCAGCAGGAGATGCAGCAGCAAGAGATGAATCTGCAGGAGATACAGTAGCAGGATATACAGCAGGAGATGCATCAGCAGGATATGCTTCATGCACTGCGAAGTCTCCTGCTAAAATTCCTGCTCCTGCATCTCCTGCTACTTGATGTCGTCCTGCATCTCCTGCTGCTGTATCTCCTGCTACTACACCTCCTGCTGCATCCTCTGCTCATGTATCTGCGGATGTATCTCCTGATGCTCCGTTTCCTGTTACATCTTCTTCTCTGCATCAACCTCTCTGCATCTCCTGCTGAATCTCATGTAGCATCTCCTACTTCTTCATCTCCTGCTGCTAAATCTCCTGCTGCATATGATGCTCCTGCATCTCCTGTGGCATCTGCTGCTACTGCTGCATCTCCTGCTGCATCCACTGCTGCTTCAACTCCTGTTACTGCATCTCCTGCTGCATCTCCTGCTGCTGCATCTCTTGCTGCATCTCCTGCTACTACATCCCCTGCTGCTGCATATCCTGATTATTCATCCGTTGCTGCATCTTCTGATGCTGCATTTCCTGCTCAATATCCTGCTGAATCTCCTCCTGCTGCATCTCCTGCATCTACTGCTACATCTGCTGCCGATTCATCTACTGCTGCATCTCCTGCTACATCTGCTGCTGCTGCATCACCTGCTGAATCTCCTGCTTCCGTATTACCTACTGCATCACCTCCTGCTGCGTCTCCTGCTGCCGCATATCCTCCTGCTGCATCTCCTGCAGCATATCACGCTGCTGCATTTCTTGCTTCAGTATATACTACTGCATTTCCTGCTGCTGCATCTCCTGCTGCTGAATCTCTTGCTGCATCTCCTGCTGCATCTGCTTCTGCATCTCCTGATGCTGAATCTCTTGCTGCATCTCCTGCTGCATCTGCTTCTGCATCTCCTGATGCATCCCCTACTGCTGCATCTCCTGCTGATGCATTTCCTTTTTAATCTACTACGGCTGCATCTGTTGAATCTGCTGCTGCATCTGCTGCTGCTTCATATACTGCTACATCTCCTGCTGGTGCACCTTCTGATGCTGCATCTGATGCTACATCTGATGCTGCTGCAACTCTTGCTGCATTTACTGCAGCTGAATCTCCTGCTGTTGCATCTTCTTCTTTGCATCTACCTCTCTTCATCTCTTGCTGCTGCATCTCCTGCTGCTGCATCTCCTGGTGAATCTCCTGTACCATCTGCTGCTGCTGCATCTCCTGCTATTAAATCTCCTGCTGCTGCATCTCCTTCTGCATCTCCTGCTACTACATCTAATGCTTCTGCACCTCCTGTTGCATCTCCTGCTGCTGCATCTCCTGATCTTGAATGTTCTGAAATTTTGAAGTGACATTTAATAGCCATTCTGAAGTTACAGTACACAAGCCTGGGCTGAAAGTTGTATAAGTTTTGCTTTGCAGAGAAAGCTCTATAAGGGAAGACATTCAGAAGCAGCCGCATTCCATGCTAGCATCTTCCCTGCGGGAGTTACTCACTTTTCCTAAAGCGCTTAATAGTCGCAGTTAAGTCACAATTCACTACCCTATACTAAAACTTTTTGTTAGTCGTACTTTGCACCTTGCAGTGAAAGCGCTTCCACAGAAGACTCAAACGAGATCCAAAATTTGATGGTAGACGCTTTCCTAGGGTGCTTGTACTGAACGCTCTGAAATTATGAAGTGACGCTTTAATAGCCATTCTGCTGTTAAAGTATAAAAGCCTAGACTCAAAGTTCTACAAGTCATGCTTTGTAGAGAAAGCGCTATAAGGGAAGACATTCAGAAGCAGCAGCATTCCATGCTAGCATCTTCAGTGCGCGAGATACTGACATTTCGTAATCACATCTATACGTGCAGTAATGGCACGACTCAGTACCCTCTGCTAAAACGTTCTGCTATTCGTACATTGCATCTAGCATGGAAATCACTACCATAGAATATTCGAACAACAGCAAAAATGTTATGTTAGGAGCTTCCCAGTGGTACTTCTGCTGAATGCTCTGAAATGCTCTGACACTTTAATAGCAATTCGGATGTTATAGTACACAAGCCTGGAATGAAAGTTCTACAAATCCTGCTTTGCAATGAATAGCACTGTTAGAGAAGACTTTCGGAAGCAGCAAAATTCCATGCTAACATCTTCGCTGTTAGAGTTACACACCAATTCCTAAAGCGCTATAAGATAATCAGAAGCAGCAACGAATTCCATGCTAGCTTCTTCCTTGCGGGAGAAACTCACTTTTCCTAATGCACCTTAATAGACGCAGTTGTCACTACTCATTATCCTATACTAAAACGTTCTGTTTAGTCGTGCTTGGCAGGTAGAGGAGAAAACTTTTCCAGAGAAAAATCTAACGAGAGACAGCATTTGAGGGTAGCAGCTTTCCAGCGGTACCTGTGCTGAAGGCTCTGAAATTTTGAACTGACGCTTTAATAGCCATTCAGTATTGTTACAGAACACACACCTAGTCTGAAAATTCTACAAGTCTTCCTTTTCAGTGAAAGCACTATAAGAGAAGAGATTCAGAAACAGCAGCATTCCATGCTAGTATCTACCCTTGAGGAGATGATCACTTTTCCTAAGGCGCATTGATAGGTGCAGTTAAGTCACTATTCAGTACATTATACTAAAACGCTCTGTTAGTCATCCTTTGCAGCTCGCATGGGAAGTGCTTCAGAGAAGACTCTAACGAGAGCCAGCATTTGATCGTAGCAGCCTGCCTGCGTTACTTGTGCTGAATGTTCTGAAAGTTCGAAGTGATGCGTCAAAAAGACATGGTGATGTTAGAGTACAAAAGCCTAGACTGAAAGTTCTACAAGTCTTCCTTTGCTGTGAAATCGCTATAATAGACGAGATTCAAAAGCAGCAGCTCTCCGTGCAAACATCTTCCTTGCGGGAATTGCTCACATTTCCTAAAGCGCCTTTATAACCACGCTTTGCATATTGCAGTGATAGCTCTTCAAGAGAAGACTCTAACGAGAACCAGCATTTGATCGTAGCAGCTTCCCTGTGGTAATTGTGCTGAACGCACTGCAATTTTGAAGTGACGCTTTAATGGCCAATCTGATGTTACAGTACACAAGCCTAGACTCAAAGCTCTGCAAGACTTGCTTTGCAGTGAAAACAAGACAAGACATTCAGAAGGAGCAGCAACCAGTGCTATCATCTTCCCTGCGGGAGTTTCTCACTTTTCCTAAATATCGCAGATAAGTCAGAATTCATTAACCTATACTAAAACTTTCTCTTAGCGCTTCCAGTGAAGACTTGAACGAGTACTAGAATTTTATTGTAGAAGCTTCCCTGCGATACTTATGCTGAACGATCTGGAATTTTGAAGTGAAGCTTTAATAGCCGTTCTGCCGTTACAGGACACAAGCCTAGACTGAAAGTTCTACAAGTCTTGCTTTGCAGATTAAGCGCTATAATGGAAGACATTAAAACCAGCAGCATTCCATGATAGCATATTCCTTGCGCAATTACCCGCTTTCCCTATAGCGCCTTTATAGGCGCAGTTAAGTCACAGTTCATTACCCTATACTAAAAATTTCTGTTAGTCGTACTTTGCAGTGTGCCGTGAAAGCGCTTCCAGAGAAGACTCTAACGAGAGCCATCATATGATGGTAAGCAGCTTCCCTGTTAAGACGCTTTAGGAAATTCGAATAACGCCCACAGGGAAGGTGCTAGCATGGAATGCTGCTGCTTCTGAATACCTTTCTTCTTATAACGATTTCACTGCAAAGTACGACTTGTACATCTTTCAGTCCAGGCTTGTCTACTGTAACAGCAGAATGGCTATTCAGGCGTCGATTGAAAAGATCAGAGCGTTCAGCACAAGTACCGCAGAGAAGCTGCTCCGATACAATTCTGGGACTTGCTCGAGTCTTCTATGGAAGCCCTTTCACTGCAAGCCTCAAAGCAAGACTAACAGAGCGTTTTCGTATAAGGTACGGAACTGTGCGCATATTAAGGAGCTTTAGGAAAAGTGAGTAAATCCCCCAGGGAAGATGCTAGCATAGAATGCTGCTGCTTCTGAATGTCTTCTCTTACAGCGCTTGTACTGCAAAGCAAGACTTGTAGAACTTTCACTCCAGGCTTGTGTAGTATAACACCCGTATGTCTATTAAAGTGTCACTTCAAAATTTCAGAGCGTTCAGTACAAGTACCACAGGGAAGCTCCTAACATGAAATTTTTGCTGCCGTTCGAGTAGTCTCTGGTAGCGCTTTTTCTGCTAGCTGCAATGTACGACAAACGGATTTTTTTAGTACAGGGTACTGAATTGTGACTGAACTTCGCCTATAAAGGTGCTTTAGGAAAAGAGAGTAATTCCTAAAGGGAAGTTGCTAGCATGGTGTGCAGCTGCTTCTAAATGTCTTCTCTTCTAGCACTTTGTCTCTAAAGAAGGCTTGTAGAACTTTCAGTCTAGGTTTGTGCACAGTAACATCAGAATAGCAGAAGCGTCATTGCAAAATTTCATAGCCTAGAGTATCTCCTGCTGCATCTCAAGGTAGTGCATCTGCTGATACACTTCCTGGTATTACATCTCCTGCTGCATCTCCTCCTGCAGCTCATACTGCATCTTCTGCTGCATGTCCTGTTGCTGCATCTCCTGCTACTGCATCTGCATCACCGTTTCCTTAATCTCGTGCTGCATCTGCTACTGCATCAGCTGATGCATCAGCTGCTGCATTTCCTGCTGATGCATATCCTCCTTAGCATATCCTGATGCATCTCATGCTGCTGCGTCTTTTTTCTGCATCTCCTGCTGCTTCTAGTACTGCTGCATCTGCAGCATATGCTGCTGCATCTGGTGCTGCTGCAACTCCTGATGCTGCATCTGCTACTGCTGTATCTCGTGCTGCCTCTCTTGCTACTGTATCTCCTGCTGCTGCTGCAGATACTGATGCATCCGCTGTTGGATGTTTTTATTCATCTCCTTCTGCTGAAGCTAACGCTGCATCTCTTGGTGCTTTATCTTCTCCTTATGCATCTCCTTCTACATCTTCTATTGCTGAATCTCCTGCTGCTACACATATTGCTGCTGAATCTACTGCTGCTTTGCCTGCTGCTGCATCTCCTATTGCATCTCCTCATGCTGCATCTGATAGTGTATCTCCTCTTATTCGATCTCCTGCTGCATATCCTGCTGCTATATCACCTGATACTGTATATCCTTCTGCACATCCTGCTGCATCTCTAGTGGCTGCATCTCCTGCTACATCTCCTGCTGATGAATCTTCTCCTGATGCATCTCCTTATGCATCACTTTCGGCTGCATCTTCTGCATTTCCTGCTGCATCTCTTCCTGCTGGTTCTCCTGCTGAATCTCTTACTGCTGCACCTGCAGCCTGTGCTGCGGCATCTGCTGCTGCTTCACATACTGCTACATCTCCTGCTCCATCTGCTGCTGCTGCATCTCTTACTGTGGCTACATCTCCTGCTTCAGCTTCACATTCTCTGCATCTTCTTCTCTGCATCTCCTGCTACTGTTTCCCCTGCTGCTGCATCTCCTGCTTCTTCATCTCCTGCTGCTTGTCCCACTGCTTAGTCTCTTGCTGCAGCATCTCCTGCTTCATTTCCTCCTGTATATCCTGCTGCTCAATCTCCCTTAAGATAGTCCTGCATATCCTGATGCATCTCCTGCTGCTGCATTTCCTGCTGCATCTCCTGCTTCATCTACTTCTACATCTCCCTTTGCTGCATCTCCTGCTGCTGTATTTCCTGCATGTGCATCATCAGGATATTCAGCAGGAGATCACATAGGAAGCGCAGCAGCAGGAGACTGAAAAGCAGGACAGTGAGTATGAGATGCAGTAGCTGCAGATTCAGAAGCAAATGCAGCGGCAGATGCAGCACCAGCAGATGCAGCAGCAGGAGATGAAAAAGCAGATTCAGCAGCAGGAGATGCAGCAACAGCAGTTGCAGCAAGAAGAGATGCGGCAGGTAACGTGGCAGCAGGAGATGTAGCGGTAGATTCTGCATCTGTAGAGTACGGGGGAGATACAGCAGCAGGTGATGTAGCAGAAGAAGATGCTCTACGATATGCAGCAGAGGGAGATGCAGCAGCAGGTTCAGCAGCAGATGCAGTAGGCCATGCAGAAGGAGTAGATGCAGCAGTGTATGAAGCAGCACGAGATTCAGCAGCAGGAGATGAAGCAGGAGATGCAGCAGCAAGAGATGCAGCAAGATATGCAGATCAGAAGATGCATCAGCAGGTGATGCAGCAAGATATGCAAAAGAAGGAGATGCAGCAGAAGATGCGTCAGCAGAAGTTGCAGCAGCAGGAAATGCAGCAAGTGGAGATTCAGCAAGTTATGCAGCAGTAGGAGATGCAGCAGCAGTAGCTGCAGCACGAAGAGATGCAGCAGGAGATGCATCAGGGGATGCAGCACCAGCAGATACAGCAGCAGGAGATTAAGCCTAAGATGCAGCACAAACATGGAGCTGTAGGACATTACGCAGGAGACACAGCAGCAGGTAATGCAGCAGCAGGAGATGCATCAGCAGATGTAGCAGCAGGAGGTACAGCAGCAGCATATGCCGCTGAAAATGCAGCAGCAGTAGATGCAGCAGCGTTTTTAGCAGAATAAGATACAGCAGTAGGAAGTCCAGAAAGAGAGCACCATCATGGGATTAATCCGCAGATGCTTCAAAAAGAATATGAAGCAGGAGATGCAGCAGCAGGAGTTGCAGCAGCAGATGCAGCAGCAGGACATTACACAGGAGATGAAGCAGCATGAAATGCAGGAGAGTATGAAACAGAAGTAGATGCAGCAGGGTATGCACCAGTAGGAGATTCAGCAGCAGATGATGCAGCAGAAGTACATGCAGCAGGGTATGCACCAGCAGGAGATTCAGCAACAGGAGTTGCAGCAGGAGAGCAGCATCATGAGATGAATCCGCTAATGAATCAGAAGGAGTTACAGCAGGAGGTGCAGCAATAGAAGTTGCAGCAGCACTTGATGCAGGAGACGATCCAGCAGGAGGAGATGCTGCAGAGGATTAGGCAGCTGGAGATGTAGCAGCAGCAGATGCAGCTGGAGATGCATCAGCAGTAGATGTAGCTGGAGAAGCAGCAGTAGGTGAAGAAGCACAAGCTACATCAGCACATGCTGCAGATGCAACAGTTATAGATTCAGCAGGAGATGCAGCAGGAGGAGATGCAACAGGTTAGGCAGAAAAACATGCATCAGCTAGTGATGCAGAAGGAGATGCACCAGCAGGAGATGCAGCAACACAAGATGAAGCAGGAGATTCAGCAGGGGATGCATATTCAGCAGTAGATGCAGAAGAATGAGATGCAGCTGGAGATGAATTAGGTGACACAGCAGCTGGAGATAGAGCAGAAGAAGATGCACTATGATATGCAGCAGCAGGATATGAAGCAGCAGATGCAGCACCAGCATATGCAGCAGCAGGAGATTACGCAGGAGATGCAACAGTAGGAGATGCAGCAGCAGCACATGCAGAAGGATATGCAGCAGCAGCAGATGCAGAAGGATGTGCAGCAGCAGGAGATCAAGTAGGATAATAGCATCATGAGATGAATCTGCAGATGAATCAGAAGGATATGAAGCAGCAGATGCAGAAGCAGGAGATTCAGGAGGAGATTCAGCATCAGTAGATACAGAAGAAGAAGAGGTAGCAGGAGATGCAGCATTAGATGAATCAGGAGCATATGCAGAAGCAGATGCAAGAGATGCAGCACCAGGAGATGCAGCCGTAGGAGATGCAGTAGCAGGAGATGCAGCAACAGATGCAGCTGCAGGAGCTGCAGTAGCAGGAGATTCAGAGCAGAAGATTCTGAGAATGATAAACAGCAGAAGGAGATGCAGCAAGCGATACAGCAGCAGCAGAAGCACCAGCAGGAGATGTAACAGCACATAGAGCAGCAGTAGGTGAAGCAGCAGAATATGCAGCACTATGTGAAGAAGCAGCAGATGCAGCAGATGGAAATTCAGTAGGAGATGCAGCAGGAATTGCAGTAGATGCGGCAGAAAAAGGTGCAGCAGCAAGAACTGCAAGAGATGGAGATGCTACAGAAAAAGCTGCAGCAGCAGGACCTGCAACAGGTGGAGATGGAGCCGCAGCAGATGCAGTAGCAGTTTGACCAACAGATTCAGCAGCATATGCAACAACAGGAGATGCAGCAGCAGGAGAGACATCAGAAGGAGATGCAGCAGCAGATGCAGCAGCAGTTTGACCAACAGATTCAGCAGAATATGCAACAACAGGAGATGCAGCAGCAGGAGAGACATCAGAAGGAGATGCAGCAGCAGATGCAGCAGAAGGTTCAGCAGTAGCAGGAGATGCAGCAGCAGGAGATGTTGCAGCAAATGCAGCAGCAGGAGAATCAGCAGGAGATGCAGCAGCAGGTCATGCCACAGGATGAGATTCAGCAAGATATGCCTCTGGGGAAATGCAGCAGATAATGCAGAAGGAGGAGAAGCCGATTTAGAGCAGGAGATTCTGCAGGAGATGCAGCAGCAAAAGATGCATAAGGTGTTGCAAAAGCAGGCGCAGTAGCAGATTTAGCAGAAGATGAAGCAGGAGATACAGCAAAATATGCAGCAGCAGCAGATACAGCAGGAGATGCAGCAGGAGGTGCAGCAGCAGCAGATGCAGCAGAAGATGAAGCAGAAGATGCATAAGAAGATGCATCAGCAGATGCAGGAGGAATAGGAGCAGCAGGAAATGAAACAGGATATGTAGCACCAGGAGATGCAACAGCAAGAGATGAAGGAGCAGGAGATACAGCAGAAGATGCCACAGAAGATGCAGTAGCAGATGCAGCAGCAGAGGCAGCAGGACTTTCAGCAGCAGGAGATGCTACAGGAGATGTAGCATTAGAAGATGCAGCAGCAGGAGCTGCAGCAGCAGTACAAGCAGCAGCAGCAGATGCAGATTCAACAGCATATTCAGCAGGATATGCATCAGCAGTGGATGCATCAGCAGGAGATGCATCAGCAGGAGATCGAGAATATGCAGCACGAGATGCAGTAGGAGATGCAGCAGGACATGCAGCAGCAGTAGATTAAGCAGCAAATTCAGAAGCAGAGGATGCAGCAGCAGATGCAGCAGCAGGAGATGCAGATATAGATGCAGTAGCAGGAGATACAGCAGCAAAAGATCCAGCAGGAGATAAAGTATTAGATGCAGAAGGACGAATTGCAGCAGGAGATGAAGCAGCAGGACATGCAGCATTAGGAGCTGCAAAAGCTGGAGATGCAGTAGCAGGAGATGCAGCAGCAGGAGAGTCAGCAGCTAACTCAGGAACAGAGGCAGAAGCAGCAGATGCAGTAGCAGGAGATGCAGAAGCAGATGCAGCAGAAGTATGTAATGCAGCACCAGGAGATGCATCTGGAAGTGCAAAATCGCACGAAGCAGGAGGAGATGCAGCAACACAACATGCAGCAGGAAACGAAGAAGCAGATTAATCAGCAGAGGCAGCAAGAAATGTAGCAGGAGGAGATGCAGCAGCAGTAGAAGCAATAGATGCAGAAGCAGTTGCAATGGGAGATGATGCGGGATGAGATGCAGCAGCAGGAGATGCATCAGTAGCAGATGAGATGCAGCAGGAAATGTGCAGCAGATGCAGTGGCAAGAGATGCAGCAGGAGATGCAGAAGGAGGGGATGCCGCAGCAAGAGTTGCAGCAGGAGATGCAGCTTCAGGGGATGAAGCAGCAGGAGATGCATCGAGAGATGCAGCCAGAGGTGCAGTAGGACGAGATAGGGGCAGGAGATGCAGCAGCAGGAGCTGCAAAAGGAGATTCAGCAAGAGATTCAGCAGGAGGAGAGGCAGCTGGAAATGCTGTAGGAGTAGTAGGAGTTCCTGCAAGAAAAAATTCAGGAAGAGATAAATCAGCAGCAGATGCAGCAGCAGATGCAGCAGATGCAGGAGGTGCAGCAGGATATCGAGCAGAAGGAGATGCAGCAGAAGGAGATATAGCAGCCGATTCAGCAGTAGATGAAGCAGCAGCAGATGAAGCAGCAGATGCACCAGATGGAGCAGCAGGAGATGCTGTCAGGGATGAAGCAGCAGATGCAACAGTAGGAGATGCAGAACGGAGATTCATCAGCAGGAGATGCAGCAGAAGATGCAGCAGCAGGAGATGCAGCAGAAGATGCAGCAGCAGGAGATGCACTAGGCAATGCCATAGCAGGTGATGCAGCAGCAAATGCAGTAACAAGAGATGCATCAGGAGATAGAGTAGCAGGATAATCAGACAGAGATGCATAAGCTGGAGATGCAACAGGAGATGCTGCAGAAGGGGATGCATCAGTAGATTCAGGAGCAGATGCAGCAGCAGGCGATGCAATAGGAGATGCAGAAGGAGGAGATGCAGCGGCACGAGATGCAGCAGTAGATTCACTAGGAGATGCAGCAGGAGGGGATGTAGCAGGAAAGGCAGCAGGAAGAGAAGCAGAAAAAGGACATCTAGCAGAAAGAGATCCAACATGAGATGCAGGAGGATCTGAAGCTGCAGATACCTCAATAGATGTAGCAGCAGGAGATGAATCAGCAGGAAATGCAGCAGGAGATGCAGCAGGATATCGAGCAGCAGGAGATGCAGCAGGAGATTCATCAGCAGATGCAGCAGGAGATTCAGCAGTAGGATATGAAGCAGGAGATCCAGCAAGTGCTTTAGCACATGCTGCAGCAGGAGATACAGCACGAGATGCAGCAGCAGGAGATGTAGAAGGAGATAGAGCAGCAGAAGGAGACAGATTCAACAACAGCAGATGCAGCTCGAGATGCAGCAAGAAATGCAGCAGGAGATGCAGCCGTAGGACATGCAGCAGGATATACCTTAGCAGAAGATGCAGAAAGAGGAGAAGCAGGAGGAGCAGATGATGCAGGAGATGCATCAGCAGGAGATATAGCAGGAGATATAGCAGGAGATTCAGCAGGAGATGCATATCCAGCAGGAAATGCTGCAGCGGGAGATGCAGGAGGAGATGCAACAGCAGACGCAGCAGTATGAGTGACAGCAGGTGAGGATGTATCAGGAGACGCATATTTAGAAGGAGATGCAGCAGGAGATATAGCAGCATGGGATACCGCAGGGAATTCTTCAGGAGATTCAGCAGCAGGAGATGCAGCAGCAGATGCAGCAGCAGATGAAGAAGGAAATGCAGCTGGAGATGCAGCAGCAGGCGATGAACCAGGAGAAGCAGCAGCTGGAGATGCAGCAGCAGGCGATTAACCAGGAGAAGGAGCAGCAAGAGATGAAGCAGCAGAATATGAAGCAGAAGATGAAGCAAAAGCTTTAGCAGGCGGTGCAGCAGCAGGAGATGCAGGAGCATGAGATGAAGAAACAAGAGATTCAGCAGCTGGAGATGCAGCAGCAGGAGATGCAGCAGAAGGGGATGAAGCAGCAGAGGCAGCAGTAGAGGATGCAGTAGGAGGTGCAGCAGCAGGAAGTGCAACAGTAGATTCAACAGACGATTGAGAAGGAGGAGCTGCAGCAGCAGGACAAGGAAAATGCAGCAGCAGGAGATGGAGCAGGAGATGCAACAGCAGCAGATGCAGCAAGAGATAGAACAGTAGAGGCAGCAGCAGGAGATGCAGCAGCACGTGATGCAAGAAGATATGCGGATACAGCAGGAGATGCAGTAGCAGGTGATGCAGCAGCAGGAGATGTCGCAGTAGGAGAGGCAGCAGGAGA
>JAUNZM010002767.1:0-38340 GCA_033459285.1 Clamator glandarius
GAGCTCAGGAACTGGAGGTCGCGGTCCCAGATCGGCACCCGCAGATCCAGCCAGTCATTCCGCACCTTGGGGGGGGGGACACACGACGTTTGGGGACATTTCAAGACAATTTGGGGGACGCTTGAGGACGTCTGAGGCTCTTTCAGGTCGTTTGGGGACCACTTCGAGGCAATTGGGGGACATTCAGGGCCACTGAGGGTTCCTCGAGACCTTTCTGGGGACGTTTCAGGCCGATCTGGGGTCATTTTGAAACATTTCAGGTCCTTCGGGGGCAATTTAGGATCATTCCAGGGTGGTTTGGGGACGTTTTGTGCTGCTCGCATCCACCTCGAAGCTTTTTGGGGACGTTTGAAGGCATTTTGGCTTCTTCTCATACTGTTTTAGGAACATTTTAAACCATTTAAGGCCATTTTTGGTTCTTTTCTACCATTTAAGGAGCATTTAAAGAAATTCGAGGCGTTTCGGGGCTATCTGAAGGCCTTCCAAGGCGATTTTGGGTCACTTCAGTGCCACTTTGTGACGTTATAACACAACTTGGGACCATTTTGGGGCTATTTGAGGTGACTTTGGGGCGCTTTAGCCCCTTTTGGTGATATTTCAGGGCTAACCAGGGCCATTGGAGGCAATTTGGTGATAATTTGGTGCCACCTCATGACATTTAAGACTGCCTGGGGCCATTTAATGCCATTTGATGATAATTTGGTGCCACTTCATGACGTTTAAGACTATTTGAGGCCATTTAAGGCCATTTGGTGATACTTTGGTGCCACTTCATTACATTTTAAGACTATTTGAGGCCATTTAAGGCGATTCGGTGATGCTTTAGTGCCGTTTTGTGGTATTTTGGGGCTATTTGAAGCCCTTCCATGGAAATTTGGGAGACTTTGGTGCCACTTCATGACCTTTCAACATTATTCGAGGCCATTTAAGGCGATTTGGTGATGCTTTAGTGCCGTTTTGTGGTATTTTGGGGCTATTTGAAGCCCTTCCATGGAATTTTGGGAGACTTTGGTGCCCCTTCATGGCATCCTAGGACTTTTCGGGGCCGTTTTGAGCCCTTTCGGGGTCATTCGAAGCCCCTTTTGGGGTCCTTTTGTGCCGCCACTCACATTTTTTCGCCCTGAAGACGGGCTCTCCCGGGCGTTCCAGGTCCCACACTTTGAGCCCGTTCTCCTTCCCGCCGGTGCCGAGCCGCTGCCGATTCACCGGATCCTGCCGCATCCGGCACAGCCCCCGCCCCGCATCCAGCTCCAACTTCAGGCCGGGGGGCAAAGGGGAAATAAAAACTGGGGTCACAAAGGGTTGGAAAAGGAGAAGGAACCTCACAAAGTGACTCCCCCCCACCCTCCCCAAAACCCACTCACGGGCTCCGTCCCGTCCTGGCGCCAAACCCGGATCAAGCCGGACTCCACGCAGGTGATGATGGCGCTGGGGGGGGTTGGGGGAGGTTTTGGGGTGAGGAGGGGGATTTAGGGGACCCCCTCGTTCACCCTTGTCCCCCCCCTCATACCTGTCGTGCGTGGCGAGGCCGCAGAAGGGCCCCTCCCCCCCGGGCACTGCCAGGAATCCGTGAATTTCCCTTTTTCTGGGCTAAAAAGCTTCACGGAGCGATCGAGGGAGGCGACCAGGAGCTGGGGGGCAAAAATCAAGAGAGGGGGGGGCAAAATGAGGGTCGGGGGGGGCAAAATGGGAGTAAGGGGGGTCGGGATCCAGCAGGAGCTTGAGGGGGGCAAAATAGGGGTGGGAGGGGCAAAATGGGGGGCTGGGGGGGGCAAAATAGGGGTCGGAGGGGCAAAAAGGGGGTTCAAGGTGGTTGGGATCCTTGAGGAGGTGGGGGGGAGGTAAAATGGGGTCTGGGGGGGCATAAAGGGGGGGTCGGGATCCAGCAGGAGTTTGACGGGGGCAAAAAGAGGCTCTGAGGGGCAAAGGGGAGTCCGGAGGGGGGGGTCTGGCCCCCCCACCCCTCACCTCGCTCTCCTCGGGGTCCCCCCAGCACAGGGCGCAGACGCCGCCCCCCCGGCTCAGCTCCCCGAAATTCGTCGCCTGCTTCTTCCGCAGGTTCACACCTGGGGGGGGGGGGGGGGCATTAATTAAGGCGAGGAGCGTTAATTAAAGGCCCCCCCAGGCACACAAGGGGCCCCCCCCAAAAAAGCTCCCCCACCCTCAGGGCTCCCCCACATCCCCTCCCCTCATCAAATCCCCCTCCTCACAGCCTCCCCGCACCCCAGATCCCCCCAAACACACAGAAGCGCCCCCCCCAGGCACAAAGGGGCCCCCCTAACCTTTGAGGGCCCCGGTCTCGGCCCCCACCCACACGTGATGCCCGCCCCGCGTCGCCATGTTGGTTTTTTCTAATGTGTCGCCTCCAAAAAGGTCCGTGCGGCAACCGGGCGCCGCCGCGCTGCGTTCCGGCCGGTGCAAAATACCCACCGGAGGTGGGAAAGAACTTTAAGAAGAGGCACCCGCCTTAAGTTAGGGGGGGAAGGAGGAAACCCGATGTCGCGGTATTTTGTTCCGGGGCTCAAAGGTTCCGCCATAGCTGGTAATAGAAGGTGGGGAATTGCCCCCCAGTAGTGGAAAGTTTCTAGGGACCCCAAAAACCCCTCTGGAGCCCCCCCAGGACCTTTAATGACACCCAGGAGCGGTTTAGGGACATCCACGACCTATAAGTTTATGAACCAGGATTTGGGGGAGAGGAAGAAACCAGAATAAAGGCAGCAAAGGAGCAGAACTGGTTGGGAGGGTCAGAGAAAAAAGGAGGGAGGATGGGGAGGGGTCATGGACCCCCCCCAGGATCGAGCTGGGGCGTCAAAGGGGAGTAAAAATGGGCTTGGGGGCGTCAGGAATCACTAGGAACGGGATAATAGTGTGGGCGGGCAAAAGCGGACTCAAATAATGAGAAAACACTCGTAATTTTGGTTGAAAACCACTCGATTTTATTCCAGTCGATTACATTCCAGTCGGGGCCTGCGAGGAAGGGAAGGGGGAATGTAATAGTAAGGGACAGGACAGGCCACGCCCACTCCGCAGCTCGGCTCATTCACGAATCAAGTCGTCGACCCACGTGACCCCCATCGGTTCCCACGCCCCCCCTTCATTCATGACACCCCCCATTCATTCCGACGCGCCCCCCGCCTCAGCCCGTGCGCTCATTCACGACTCTCAGTCTGGGGCAGTAACGGCTCATCCTCGGCGGGGGGCGCCCCACACGCAGCCCCCCAAGTCTCCCTAGGGACTCCCCAGGCCCACAAGTCACCCTATCGGGACCCCCCATGGCATCCCTCAGCCCCACAGGTGGCTCACTAGCCCCGGAGGGATCCCCTAAACCCCGTCTCTACCCCATGGGGGCCCCATACGGCCTCCCCCTGCCCTATAAGCTGCCACAGAAGTAACCCCAAACCCCCCTGCAGCCCCAGAGACCCGGGTCACCCCCTAAATCCCTTCTCTACCCCACAGGGACCCCACTAGCCCCATAAGCTGCCCCCCCCAGGCCCCTCAGAACATCTCGCAGGTGACCCCATAGGGACCCCCCAGCCCCCTACTCACCTCAGCACCGCCCCCTCCTCTCCCTGTGGGGCAGAAAGAGGGGCTCAGGCTCACCCCACGCCCCAGAATCCCCCTTTTTTTAACCCCCACCCCCTCTATTTTCAGGTGTTCGGGTGTTTTCAGGGGGAGCTCAAAGTGAGCTAGGGGTGATCATCACTAAATGAGGGGGGCGGCTCAGTTTTGGGGGTAAGATCCACCCCTCGGGACGTACCTGGGGGTGCCCCACATGGCGCCACCTGTGGGGAACAAACCTGGGGGTCAGGGGGATCCCAAAAGAGGGGAGGGAGCACCCCATAAGTACCACCCCCCCCCGTCAGAAGTGGGGGATCAGCAGTAAGCGTCAGCCGAACGAGATTCCAGAGTAGGATTCATCACGTGGGGAGGGGGGAGAAAGATCCCTGCAGGATCCTGTGCCACTAAACCCCCTTAGAGCCCCCCCAAACCCTCCCTCTGTGCCCCCAAACCCCTTTAGAACCCACCTAGCGCCCCCCCCAATCCTCCCTCTGTGCCCCCAAACCCCTTTAGAACCCCCCAAACTCTTCATCTGTGCCCCCATATCCCTTTGGAACCCCCCCCCAGCCCTCTTTCTCCGCCCCAAAACCCCCTTAGAACCCCCCCAAACTCTTCCTCTGTGCCCCCAAATCCCTTTGAAACCCCCCCCCCCAGCCCTCCTTCTCTGCCCCAAAACCCCTTTAGAACCCCCCCAAACCCCTCCTGGAACAAACCTAGTTCCACAGCTCCACCTCCTCCTGCAAGAAGAGAACAGGGGCGTCAGCACAGCCCCCCCCAAGCCCCCTCCCCTTGTCCCCTGGCCCCCTCAGACTGTCCCCTCTGGACAAGGCGTCCCCCTGTCCCCCCGTTGTCACCAGTGGGTTCAGCCTTTGCAGGCTCTGGCGCAGCACGGGGGAGTCGGACGCGTGGGGTTTTCCTCACGGGGGGCCCCCAAAACGATGAAGAATCTGAACTCACCAGCTGTGGAAAGAGGAAAAAGAAAAAAGGGGGTTCAGTGGATTGGGAACATAGGAGCTCTCTCTCCAGGAGGAGTCTGGTGTCCGATCAGGGCTTTGGTAACGAAGCTGCCATGGGATTTGTGTCCAGCATGGAATTCTCATCCCATCAGACTTGGGGGGACCACAAGGATGGATACAGGGGGGCCACGTACCTGAGTAAGAGGGGGGTCCACGTGGCGCGCTTCACGTTTTGGAACGAACTCAGACCATTATGGGGCTTATGCAGCCTGTCACCCAACCCTCATGGCTAAAAGGAATAATTATTATTAATTACCGTTAGTAACTTAGCGACATCCCCCGCTTAAACTCCCTCCCCAAGGCCGTTCTCAGTGTTAAAGCAGCATCAGGGATGCTCAGCCATATGCTTGTCGTGACAATCGTCACTGAACAGCGACTGGGGAGGACCCGTATTTGCCCTAATCCCCAAAAATTTGACACCCGAGGGGGGTCATACGCGGATATCACCCCTTTGTCGGTCCCCACGAGGGTGGGAAACTCGTTTGAGGTGATAAAATTCCCTCCCCATTCCCTGTAAAAAAGGCAATAATGCCGCGTTTACCCGCGGAGGAGACGCTGAGGAAGCCGGGCAAGCAATTCCGCATCTAAAAAATGAGATTACAAGGTGAAATATCGCGTCACAGGAGCCTCACGCGGGGGCCTCGCGGGTGGGGGCCGCTCAGAGAAGTCTTGAGCTTCCCCACTGGCGTCGGAAAGAGAGAGTTCCATGGCTCATCCCTGCGGCCCCAAGTCCCGGGGGGAATAAAACCTCACTCACCTTGTTTATGGGCCCCACGTGGTGTTGAGAGCCTAGAAAAAAACCGGATTAGGCATTAGGAAGAGAAATGGGGAAAATCAACCGCCTCCCAACACACCCACAAGGGTAGGTAGCGCTCCTCAGAACCACTTGGAACCTTCACACCGCGGTCAGTTCAGGTCTGTGAACGGACTCATCACCGAATGCGCCTCCGCGATACCGCGGGGTAAAAAGTTCTTGCCCCCAAGACTCTACAAAACCCAGCGAGGTGGAGGCCGCACAAAATGGCGGCCCCACCGCCCCCTCCCCGCTCCCTCCAGGCGCCTCAGCGCTACGGGAAGCGGCTCGGCGAGGCCCCAGGATAGGAAGAAGGGGCTACCGGAGCTGTTCTAACCGCGGCAAGGCAGACCCCGAGCGCTGCCGCCGAAACAAGCCACGATGCCACCGACCTCAACCTAACGAGGCCGCCGCCAGCAACAAAATGGCCGCCACGCCCGCGCCCTCGCACTTAAATAGGACGCGAGGCATGACGGGAAGGGGCGGAGCTAGGGCAACGCGAGCAGCGGGGATTGGCTGATTCGGGGGTGGGCGGGGCCAAGGCGCGGAAAAGCTATTTCTGTTAGTGGGCGTGGTCTATTCTTGAAGGGGCGGGGAGAATGCAAATATCTTCCTTATATGGCTTTCTATGCAAATAATGTGGGGCGTGGCCTGAACGAGGGGAGGGCTTCGGTTGCGCGTATGTCTTTTTGTGGGCGTGGCCTGTTTAGTTAGGGGGTGTGGTTATGCTAATCGACCTCTGTCTAGTGGGGAGCGCTGGGAAACAAGCCTTGGTAGCCATAGGGGCCACAGGTACCATGGTGGCCACTACAGCCATAGGTGCTCTGGTGGCCATGGTGGTCATGTTTGCCATGTTGGCTACTACAGCCATAGGTACTCTGGTGGCTACAGGTGCTCTGGTAGCCATGGTTGCCGTGGTGGCCACTACAGCCATGGGCGCTCTGGTGGCCACAGGAGCTCTGGTAGCCGTGGCGGTTACGGTTCCTATGTTGGCTACTACAGCCACAGGTGCTCTGGTGGTCACAGTTGCCATGTCAGCCACTACAGCCATGGGTGTTCTAGTAGCCATGTTGGCCACTACAGCCATGGGCGCTCTCGTGGCCATGAGTGATCTGGTAGCCACCGTGGTCACGGCTGCCATGTTAGCCACTACAGCTATGAGTGGTCTGGTGGCATCAGGTGCTCTGGTAGCCATGGTGGCCACTACAGCCATGGGCACTCTGGTGGCCACAGGTGCTCTGGTAGTCATGGGTGGCCATAGTGGCCACAGGTGCCATGGTGGTTATGTTGGCCACTACAGCCACGGGTGCTGTGGTGGCTGTGGTTGCCATGCTGGTAGCCACCATCACCACAGGTGCTGCAGATGCCTGAGGACAGTCACAGAGCCTCCCAGCACCCATTTTTTGGTCTCTGTGCCTATTTTGGGGGTCCCTGAGCTCATTTGGGGGGCTTCAGCCAATTTTTTGGTCTTTTGCTCTTGTTTTGGGTCTCTAGACCCATTTTTTGGGGTCTCTACACCCATTTTGGGGTCTTTTAGCTTTTTCCGGGTGCCTCTGTGCTCATCTTTAAGGTCTCTTGGCTTTTGCGGGGGCACCTCCACCCATTTGCAGCATCTCTGCACCTACTTTTAACATCCTTGGGCCTTTCTTGATATTTTTGCCACTTTTGGGGGTTCCTGGGCTTCTTTTTAGGGTCTCTCTGCTCGTTTTGGGGGTCTTTGTACTCTACCCCCATTTCTGAGGCTATTTTAGCTTTCTGAGTGTCTTTCCCCTTTTTCGAGTGCCTCTGCACCCATTTTTGAAGCGGACACAGCGCCAGATTAGCCCCAGCACCATATTTGCGTTCAAACTCGATGGATTTGGTAAAACCTGCGAAAAAACCCCACAACTTTTGTAAATCTGACTCCCCAAAAGGCATTTATGAGGCAAGAAAACAGCGTGGGTTGGGGTTTGGGGGAAGATTTCCCCTCATTTCCTTCTCAGCGTGTGGGAAATACACTTCTGCTCCCCCCCTTAAACAAATGCTCCTAAAATGGTATTTTTGATCCTATCCTCCCTCGCTTATCAGCGCTCCTCGCAGCCCTTTCAACCCCAAACCCGTCCCCCCCTCCTCTCCCGCCCCGTCCCTGACACAAAATGGCCGCCACGGCGCGGAGGGCGGGAAAGCGACCGAGGCGCGCGCGCGCTCTGCCCCCCCCGCCCTTACCCAATCAGCGCGCCGCGTTCGCTGTTGCTAGGCAGACTCCGTCTTTCCCGCCTTCTGATTGTCCGGCGGGCGACCAATGAGAAAATAAGGCGCGGGGCTGATGGGAGGCGGGGGGAAGGAGGGAGGGGGTGGCGCACGCGGGGAGCGTTGCGCACGTAGGTGGGGCCGGTGGGGAAGAGGGGGGCGCATGCGCAGAAGCGCGCGGCCGGCGGAAGCCGCTCCGGGGCGCACGCGCCGGGGGCGGGAGGGGAAGGGAACGCGCCTGCGCGGAGGGGGCTGCGCGCATGCGCGGCGGCGCGTGCGCGCGCGGGAAAGGCGAAGCGGGAGGGGCGGGGGGGGGGGGGGAGTCGCGCGCGCACGCGCAGACGCGGCCGGGGGCGTCGTTGAAGGCGGCGGCGGCGGCGAAAGCGGCGTCGAAGCGGGAAAGGGCCGAGCGGGGCGGCCTTTAAGGCCACGCAGCGGGGCGGGCAGAGCCCCCCCTGCCCCCCCCACAACTCGTTTCCCTCTCTCCGAGCTCGCTAAGGCGTTTCCGTAAGGCCCCGCCTTCTCCTCACGCACCGGGGGCCCAGGCCCGACCTTCTCCCCCCCCCCCCTCCCCTTTTCCCTCAGCTCAGGCCCCGCTTCCGCTTCCCCCCCCCCCTTCCCCTCATCCCTTCTCCCCCCTTTCCCCCCCCCATCCCCGCCGTTTCGCCGCCGCCGCCGCCATGGATGTGAAGAGGCTGAAGGTGACCGAGCTGCGGGCCGAGCTGGGCCGCCGGGGCTTGGATGCCCGCGGGTTGAAGGTGGAGCTGGCGCAGAGGCTCCAGGAGGCTCTGGACGCCGAGATGTTGGCGGCTGGGCCCGAGGAAGGAGGAGGAGGAGGAGGCCCCACCGGGGAAGCTGGGCCGGCGGGAGGCCCCGCCGCTCATCCCCACGGCGAGGAGGAGGAGGAGGAAGAGGAGGAGGAGGAAGAGGAGGAAGAAGAGGAGGAGGAGGAAGACGAGGAAGCGCTGCTGGCTGATGAGGAGGAGGCAGGCGGCGCCCCGGCTGGGATAACCGGTGGCCCAGGAGGAATAACCGGTGGCCCCGGAGGGTTAACCGGAGGCCCGGGAGGAATAACCGGTGCCCCAGCGGGAATCCCGGCTCCAGGCGAAGTAGAAGCGGCCCCTCCCGGCCCTCCCGAGGAAGAGGAGGAGGAAGAGGAGGAAGAAGAAGAGCCGGTGGAAGAAGCGGCGGCCGTAGAGGAGGAGGAGGAGAAGAAGAACCAGGCGCCCTCTCAGGAGCAACCCGGGGTGGAAACTGAGCCCCGAGCGGAGCCCGAAGGAGCCGAAGGCGGCGTTAACGGCGCCGAGAGGCCGCAGGAGGAGGCGCCCAGCGGGGATGAAGCCGCCGCCGCCGAGGCCAAGGACGAGGGAGCCCAGGCCGGTGAGCACGGAGCGCGGCCCCGTTTGATACCCCCTCCCCGCCGCCTTTTTCCCCTCTAACCCTTCTCTTGCTCCCATTTTCTGTCCCTCAACTCCTTGAGCCCCGTTTCCAGTCTCCTTCCCCTTCCAAAGTCCCGGTTCCTTGCTCCCCCCTCAAGATCCCGGTTCTTTGCTCCCCCCTTAAAATCCTGTTTCCTTCCCCCAAATCCCGGTTCTTTCCCTCCATTCCTCCTAAACTCCGGTTCCTTTCCCCCCCCAACTCCTGGTTCCCGTTCCTTTTTCCCCTCCAAATCCTGGCTCCTCTTCCTTTCCTCCCCCCGAATCCCGGTGCCTTGTTTTTCTCCTTTTTTTTCTGAATCCCCATTTATGTCTGGGGGGATGGAATCCCCTGAATTCCAATACGGGGGGGTCTGGAAGCAAGAACGCGGCCCTTGGCTCTTCTTTGCATCCCAAACATCTCCAAGTGGGATCCTGAGATGCTGAAATCCCCATTTTGGATGAATTTGGAGCCGAAACCTCGCTCTTGGCTCTTCCCCTTCTGAGATTTTTAGGGATTTATCCGTTATCGTGAGGCTCCTTCCTCGCTGATGATTTTGCTGCGTCCGAGGGGGAATCGGAAGCGATTCTGGTTTCTGAGTCGCTTTAAACAGGGGGGAAAAACCTTTTGAGGTCGAGAAGTAGGAAAAATCTTGGTTGGGATCGACCGGTGATGCACGTTTGTTGGGAATTAAGGGATTGGAATCGCTTCCTTAAAGCTAGGAAGCGTCAGGAGCGAGTGGAGAAAGGAAACGTTAGCTCCTGGTTGGGATCTATTGGGAATAAAAGCGCTTTCCTAAAAGATCTTTGGTGGTGGCGGAGCCAGAGCCTCCATTTGGTTGGGGAACCGGTTAGAATAATAGCGAATAATTATGATTATAATTGGAAATTGTTATTAGGTGAAAGGTTTTGTGTTTGTAGCTTTTAGAAGAGAATGGAAAAGTGGAATTTCCACCTCTAATTCTGAATTCCAACGCTGTTTTCCTGCTCTGTTCTTCATATGCTGGGAATCAAAAGGTTTTCCTTCCCAGCTCGTTTTCCGCTGCCTAATTAGTCCTTTGCCCCCATGATGGTTTGAGGTTTCCCGTTATTAATTAACCGGTGAACGTTGATCCCTAGTTTTGCTCGGCTGGATGAAATTCCGCGTGGAATTTGCGTGAATTGGGGGTTTTTAGCTGTATTTGAGGTTGGGGTTTTGCCTTGCGGAGCTTCCCAATGGATTTGTGGCGGCTTTGGGATGTATCCGCCTGTTTCTGTGGCGTCGGGACACGTGGAGCTCCGGAGAGGGCGGGATAACGAGGAGGCAGCCCACGAGGCAGGGAGACGGCGAAAAACTCTGGAATTCCGCCCTTCTCATCGTTTTATCCCGTTAAAAACCCCAACAAACGGAGTTTAGCGAAGCGGGAGCCGCTTCCCAAAGAGGTTTTGTTGTGGGAAGTGTTGACAACACCCGATTTTGGCCTCGGATTCCGTGTGTTTTCCTGTTTTTAGGATAAATAACCCATGCTTTTTGCTTCCCGCAGCCGATGAGGATGACAAATCCAAACCGGCCGGCTCCGACGGCGAGCGACGAGGTGTCAAGCGGCAGCGGGATGAGAAGGACGAGCACGGCCGGGCCTACTACGAATTCCGCGAGGAGGCCTACAACAGCCGGTGAGTTCGGACTTTCCGGAGCCTCCGGAGACAGATCCCACCTTCTGAACTCTCCTTCATTCCCGTTTTTTCCCTCCTCGCCCAGATCCAAGTCTCCTCCGCCGCCCGAGGAAGAGCCCAGGGAAGGGGAGGACGATGAAACCGTCGTCATCCTGGATACTTGTACGGCTCCTGTGGGAATTCTGGGCCTCTTCTCAGGGGAATTGGGATGGTTTGGGGGGGGATTTGGGATGATTTGGAGAGATTTGGGGCCATTTAAGGATTTTTGGTGGTTTTGGGAAGGGGTTGGTGTGAATTTAGGTGGATTTGGGGGGCATTTCAAATAGATTTGGTGCTCTGGGGGGAGTTTGGGGTCATTTGGAGAGATTTGGGGGCACTTAAGGATTCCTGGTGGGTTTTGGGGAGGTTTTGGGGGTGTTGGTATGAATTTAGGTGGATTTGAGGGGCATTTCCAATAGATTTGGCGATTCTGGAGGGAGTTTGGGGTCATTTGGGGGCACTTAAGGATTCCTGGTGGATTTTGGGGAGGTTTTGGGGGTGTTGGTGTGAGTTTAGGTGGATTTGAGGGGCATTTCAAATAGATTTGGGGGGATTTGGGATGATTTTGGGGCGTTTGGGACAATTTTGGAGGACTCGGAGCAATTTCAGGGGGATTTGGGACGATTTTGGAGGACTCGGAGCGATTTCAGGGGGATTTGGGGGCGAATTCTCACAATTCTCGCGGGATTCAGGGAGATTTTGGTGGGATTTCAGGGATTTAGAGTGGATTTGGCACGAGGCAAGGAGGAATTCAGGTGGACTTGGAGGGATTTCAAGCAGATTTGGGATCGTGCTGCGTTTTTTTCCCCGTTAGATACTTCTGATCTCCACTTCAAAGCCAGCCGGGATCGCTATGGGGGGCAGCCGCTCTTCTCCGAGAAATTCCCTGCCCTCTGGTCCGGAGCCCGGAGCACTCACGGAGTCACCAAGGGGAAAATCTGCTTCGAAGCGAAGGTTGGCGACCAGAATCCGGAGCAGCTCGAACTTTTCCTGCATCTCCAGCCCCACTTGGGGGGGTTTTAGGCTGCTCCATCCTTAGAAATTTGCGGAGCAGGGATACAGGCAGTTCCCATTTTCCCCTTCTTGGGGCGTTTTTCCCCTTCCTCCACCCGCTTTTTCCACCTCTCTGCTCACTTTTCCTGCCTTTTCAGGCACTTTTTCTCTACCAAACCTTTTGATTTTCTCCGAAAGGGCTTCAAATGCCCCTTGCCAGCCGGATTTTTCCACCTGTATCCGTGTTTTCTGCCCTGACCACCTCTCCCATCCCGCAGGTGACACAGTATCTCCCCGTGAAGGAAGGATGCTCAGAGGTTCCTCTCTTCCGTGTCGGCTGGTCCGTGGATTTTTCCTGCTCGCAGCTGGGTAACGTTGGCTTCTTTCCCAACATTTCACCCTTTTCCTGAGCGTTTTCCGGCCACCGTTACCTCTAACGAGGCTTTTTCCCGGCTCCAGGAGAGGACGAGTTTTCCTACGGCTACGACAGCCGAGGCTTGAAGGTGGAAAACGGGCACTTTGAGGAGTTCGGAGAAAGCTTCGGAGAGAACGACGTCATCGGATGCTTCGCGGTGAGCGGAGGGAGAGGCCCGAATCCTTTGGGAGGATTGCCTGGTGTGGGAAAAGCGGCTCCGTTGGCTTCCAGGAGGGTCGGGAGAACGGAGCCGTTAGGGAAATGGAGGCGCTGGATATGATATCGGCACCTGGAGCCGCGTCCAGAGCCGTCAGCTCCGTTCTTGGTGAAAAACTAGGCGGGATATTCCCAGAAACGGAGCTAAAAGGGAACATTCCGAGAGGGGAAAAGGGTGAGGGGGTGAAAAACTCCGTTTTTTTTCCCAATTCTGGTGATCCTTGTGTTCCAGAACTTCGAGGGCGAGGAGGTGGTGGAACTGTCCTTCACCAAGAACGGCGAGGAGGTGGGAGCGGCGTTCCGGATCCCGAAGGAATCGCTGGGGGAGCGGGCGCTGCTGCCCCACGTCCTCTGCAAAAGCTGCGTGGTGGAGCTCAACTTCGGGCAGAAGGAGGAGCCCTTCTTCCCGGCGCCTCCGGAATTCGTCTTCATCCACGCGGTTCCCGTCGAAGAACGAATCCGCACTCCGCTCCCACCCAAATCCACAGAGGAATGCGAGGTGAGCGCCTTTCCCCTTCCTCCGGAGGGAATCTCGGAGCCGTTCCCACTCAGCTCGGCTCCTTTTCCTCACGCAGGTGCTGTTGATGGTCGGGCTTCCGGGCTCCGGGAAAACCCAGTGGGCGCAGAAGCAGAGCCAGGAAAACCGGGAGAAGCGCTACAACATCCTGGGAACGGAGACCGTGCTGCACCAGCTGCGGGTGAGCCCGGAGTCGCACTCGGAACAGGGCCCGGAGCTGTAGCCGAGCCTGAATCTGCATCCAGAGCTGTGTCCGATTCGGATCCACATCAGAGTGGATCCGCAGCCGGATCCCTATCTAGGGATGCATCTGAGCCAGATCTGCAGCCAGATCCGTTTCCAGAGCTGCAGCCGAACTGGATCCGTATCTGGATCCGTGTCAAAGTGGATCTGCAGCCAGATCCACATCTGGATCTACGTTGAAGTGAATCTGCATTGGGATCCGTCTCCAGAGCTGGATCCACGTCTGGATCCACGGCCAGAGCTGAGTCTGGGTCAGATTCACAGGCAGAACTGCAGCTGAACCAGATCCGCATCTGGATCCACGGCCAGAGCGGTGTCCGATTCCGATCTGCACCTGGATCCACTTCCAGAGCTGCAGCCGAGCTGGATCCACAAGTGGATCTGTAGCTGGATCTGCATCTGCATCCCTGTCTGGAACCGGAGCTGAGCTGGATCCACATCCAGAGCTGTGTCCGAGTCAGATCCACATTTGGATCCACATCAAAGTGGATCTGTAGCCGGATCTCAATCTGCGTCCAGAGCCGCAGCCGAGCCGGATCCACAGAAGGATCCGCATCAGCGTGGATCTGCAGCCGGATCCGCATCTGGATCCGTATCTGGAGATCGGAGCTGGATCTGCAGCCCCTCTCTTTGCCTCTGTTGCTCTTTGATAGCCCACATCCCCTTTCTGGTAGCCCACACCCTTCCGCTTGGGTTGCTTCCTGAATTTGGTAGCCCCCAACCTCCTTTTTAGTAGCCCAGCTGCCCCCCCTGGTAGCCCAGATGCCCTTCCCGGTAGCCCAAATGCCCCCTGCGGTTGCCCTTTTCCTGACTCCTCCTCTTCCCGCAGACGAAAGGCCCCGAGGTGGAAGAATTGGATGCCAAGAGCCGGGACCTGCTGGCCCAGCAGGCCGCTCAGTGCCTTAGCAAGCTGGTCCAGATCGCTCCCCGAGCCAAGCGCAACTTCATCCTTGACCAGGTTCGCTTCCCAAATCCCTTTTTTTTTCCCTCCCTCCCATCATCCCCAACTTGGCTTCGTTAAGGGGGTTCGTTAACTCTCCTTGGTTTGCCCCCCCCTCCCTGGCTAGTGCAACGTCTACAATTCCGGGCAGCGCCGGAAGCTTCTGGCCTTCAAGGGCTTCTCCCGGAAGGTCGTGGTGATCGTCCCGACAGACGAGGATTGGAAAAAGAGGCTGGAATTGCGGAAGGAGGCGGAAGGAGACGATGTCCCAGAGTCGGTGATGCTGGAAATGAAAGGTTGGGATGGCCGGGAAGTGCCCGGAGGCTCTTCCAGAGGGGGATTCGGGGAGTAGGGGGGGTGGGAAGGGCTGGATCCATGGATGGAAGGAAGGGTGGGAAAAGGATCTGGGTGTGGATCTATGACAGGAAGAAGGATCTGGACATGGATTCATGGAAGGAAGGATGGGAGAAGGGTCTGGGAATGGATCCGTGGAAGGGGGAAGGGTCTGGACGTGGATTCATGGAAGGAAGGAAGAAGGATCTGGGAATGGATCCGTGGAAGAAGGAAGGAAGAGAAAGGGTGTGGGTGTGGATCCATGGAAGAAGGAAGGAAGGGGGAAGGATCTGGGAATGGATCCATGGAAGAAGGGAGAAGGATCTGGGAACGGATCTGTGAAAGGAGGAAGGATGGGAGAAGGATCTAGGTGTGGATCCATGGGATTTAAGGATGAGAGAGAAGGGAACGGAGCTGGGAAGAAGGGGCTGAGGGATCCGAGAGGGGTTTTGTTGGGAGAAGAAGGGATTTCATGGCGATGAGCGATGGGGTGGGAGGAGACGGCCTCAAGCTGAGGTTGAAGTTGGATATTGGGAAAGATTCCTTCACGGAAAGAGCCTCAAAGATCTTCTCCCACCCCTGCTTCTCACTGCAGCAAATTATTCCTTGCCGGAAAAGAACGATTACCTGGATGAGGTGATTTATGGAGAACTCCAGAAGGAAGAGGCCCAACCCTTGGTCACCAAATACAAGGAAGAGGCCCGGAAGCTGCTTCCGCCTTCGGAAAAACGAGCCAATCGCCGCAACAACCGCAACAAACGCAACCGGCAGAACCGCAACCGCGGCCAGGGATACGGTGAGGAGCCGGCGGGATCCGCCTCCTTCCCGGGGCTCCGCAGAGCAGCCGTTCCCCACGGATTTGCTGGGTCTCAGTGGCTCCTGGGGCTTCCTCTTCTTTGCTCCCAGAAACGGGAAGCGCCGCCTCCATTCCAGCCACGGAGCTCGTCCCGCTTCTCAAAGCTTTTCCACTGCTCTCACGCCACTTTTCCTTCCCAGAAACCCCTCTCATTCCCAGATTCCAGCAATAACCTTGGATTTGCTCCCAGAAACGGGAAGCGCTGCCTCCATTCTGACCTCGGAGCTCATCCTGCTCTCATTTCCCAGAGTTCATCCTGCTTCCCAGAGCTCATCCCGCTTCCTGGAGCTTTACCGCTGCCCTCACCCCACTTTTCCTTCCCGGAAACCCCTCTCCTTCCCAGATTCCCGGAGCTCATCCGTTTTTTTTTCCCTCTGCAGTGGGCGGGCAGCGTCGCGGCTACGACAACCGGGTGTACGGGCAGCAGCAGTACTGGGGGCAGCCCGGGAACCGAGGGGTGAGCGCTCCCGCTCGGAAAAAGGGGCAGCGGGAAAGAGGGAGGGAGAAGCGGGAGCCCCCCCGGCTGGGAAAAGGCAGGAAACGGGGAGAGGCCAAGTCGGAGCGTTGGGGGAAGAGGGATCGGGATTGGGGAGGTGGAAGGGGATCGGGGAGGAGAGAGGGATCGGGATGGGGGAGGAGGGATTGGAGAGGAGCGAGGGATTGGGAGGCAGGATGGGCGAGGAGAGAGGGTTCTGGATTGGGGAGGAGGGATTGGGATTGGGGAGGAGGGATTGGGATTGGGGAGGAGGGATTGGAGATTAGTGAGGGATTGGGATTGGGAGGAGAAGAGGGATCAGGATTGGGGAGGAGAGAGGGATTGGGGAGGAGGGATTGGAGATTAGCGAGGGATTGGGATCGGGGAGGAGAGAGGGATCGGGATGGGGGAGGAGGGATTGGAGAGGAGCGAGGGATTGGGAGGCGGGATTGGCGAGGAGAGAGGGTTCTGGATTGGGGAGGAGGGATTGGGATTGGGGAGGAGGAATTGGGATTGGGGAGGAGGGATTGGAGATTAGCGAGGGATTGGGATTGGGGAGGAGAGAGGGATCAGGATTGGGGAGGAGAGAGGGATTGGGGAGGAGGGATTGGAGATTAGCGAGGGATTGGGATTGGGGAGGAGAGAGGGATCAGGATTGGGGAGTAGAGGGATCTGGATTGGGGAGTAGAGGGATCTGGATTGGGGAGGAGGGATTGGGATTGGGAGGAGAAGAGGGATCAGGATTGGGGAGGACAGAGGGATTGGGATTGAGGAGGGAAGGGATCCGGATTGGGGAGGAAGGAGGGATGAGGATTTGGGAGGGAAGGGATCTGAATTGAGGAAGGAGGATCTGGAATGAGGAGGGAAGAGATCCGGATTGGGGAGGAAGGGGATCGGATTGGAAGGATGGAGGGATCCGGCTTGTGGGCTCCTGGCAGCTCTGCTTTCCGGGCTCAGCGGGGAGAAGGGAAACCCCGGTCACTCCCGGCGTTCCCCATCCCGATCCCGTTTTGCCAGGGTTACCGCAACTTCTACGATCGCTACCGAGGCGACTACGACCGTTTCTACGGCCGCGACTACGACTACAACCGCTACCGTGACTACTACCGCCAGTACAACCGGGAGGTAAGGGCATTCCCGCCCGGAATTCCCACCTCTCCCCACTCCCAGTATAACCAGTAACCCTCCCGTCTCCCCTCCCAGTGGCAGAACTACTACCAGGACAGAGACCGGTACTACAGGAATTACTACGGCTACCAAGGCTACCGGTGAATCCCCCGCCGCATCCCGAAATCCGGATGGGAATTGGGGTTTGGGGGACGGGAGGGAGGGGGAGGAAAAGCGGGAGGAGGAGGGGGGGGAGGAGTGGGGAGGGGGGGAAAGGGTTAAAAATTCCAGAAAAGACGGCGGAAAAACTGTACATTTTTTTTTTTAAAGTTTGTTGAACAGAAAATTGTCTGATTCCATAAAAAAAAAAAAAAAAAAAAAATGAGGCTCAGCCGGGGCGGGAATTTTGTGATCCTGGGGAAAGGGGGTTGGAATTCCCAGATAATCCCATTTTTGGCAGGAAAAATCCCATTTTTTTGGGGGAAAAATTTGATTTGGAGGAAAAAAAATCCCATTTTGGGGAAAAAAAAAAAAAATCTCATTCTTGGCAGGAAAAATCCCTTTTTTTTTGAAAAAAATGATTTGGAGGAGAAAAAATCCCATTTTGGCAGAAAAAGTTCTCATTTTGGGGGAAGACATGAACTATTTGAGCCGTTGGTGTTATCCCCTAGTTTGAAATGAGCAACAGGTGGGGGGTGTGTGGAATTTTGGGGTAAAATCCTGGAAAATCCAGCGTTCCGGAAAAGTCTGGGAAGGGTCAGAAGGTGCCGCAAATCCCCTCCCCCTCCCCCTATTAAATTTCCCTGGAAAATGGTTAAAAAAAGGCGTCGGGCGCTGGTGGATTTATTTGCTTCATTAATTGTTTTCATTCGTTAATTGGGAGGCGGAAGGAGAGGGCTCTTTCTGCCCCCTCCACCCCCCATAAGGAATGGGGAGAGGCCCCTTCGTTAGCGCGAGTGCCCTTCGTTAATATGAGCCCCTTTGTTGTGGCGACCTGGGTGCCCTTCGTTAGCACAGACTCCTTAATTAGGGCGAGCCAGGCACCCTTCGTTAGCACGAGCCTCTTCATCATGGTGAGCGGGTCCCCCTTCGTTAGCGTGAGCCCCCCCATTAGCACAAGGCCTTTCGTTAGTGTGAATGCTTCTCGTTACAGTCTGTGGGGGTGCCCTTCATTAGCACAGACCCCTTAATTAGGGCGAGCAGGGCGCCCTTCATTAGCGCAAACCCCTTCATTAGTCTGAGTGCCCTTTGTTAGCACAGACCCCTTAATTAGGGCGAGCAGGGCGCCCTTCGTTAGCGCAAGCCCCTTCGTTGTGGCGAGTGGGGCGCCTTTCATTAGCCTTGAGTGCCCTTCGTTAGCACAGGCCCCTTAATTAGGGTGAGTGGGGCACCCATCGTTAGCGTGAGCCTCTTCATTAGCACGACCGGGCGCCCTTCGTTAGCACAAGCCCCTTAATTAGGGCCAGCGGGCACCCTTCGCTAGTGAAGGCGGCTAATGGCGGCGTGAGGCCGGGCGCCCTTCGTTAGCGCAGGTTCGTTACCGGTGCCCCCTCTGTGGGGCAGCCCTGCTGCTGCGAGACCTGTTAATTGATTTAGGGGCTTAATTAGGGGTAAACCTCCGATTTTTTCCCTTCATTCCTACTTTTTAGGTTTTTCCCGCCCTTTTTTTCCCGCCTTTTTTTTCCCGCCCCATTTTCCCGCCTTTTTTCCAGCCTTTTTCCCCCTGTGTGAAATCCAAACCCTTTTCCCTTTTCCCACCTTCAACTCGGGGCAGGATTTGGGGTTTTTTGGGGAATTTCCATGGTTTTTCCCACCTGGGGGCGAATCCCCACGGAAAGGGGAGAATTTGGGGCTTTTTAGATAAAAGAAAAATGACAAAAAAAAAAAAAAAGAAAGAGAAGAAAAAGATGGTGTAAAATTATGGAAAGTAAGGAAAATGTGGAAAAATATAGGAAAAGTGCGGAAATAAAAGGAAAAGCGGAAAAACAAAGGAAAAGTGGAGAAAAAAAGGAAAAACTGGAGACAAAAAAGGAAAAATGTGGAAATAAAAGGAAAAGTGTGAAAAAATGCAGAAGTGTGGAAATTAAAAAAGAGAAAATGGGGAAAGACAAGAGAAAATAGGTAAAAGAGGGAAGAAAAGGAAAAATGGGGAAAGAATATGGAAAGGAAAAGCAAGAAGGTGGGAAGAAGGAAAAAGTGTGGAAAAAACCAACGAAAAATGTGAAAAAAATATAGGGAAAAAAGGAAACTACGGCAAAATTCCCATCTTTTCCCACTTTTGGGGAGCAGGGGGGCATTTTTTGTGGGTTTTTTGTTTTCTTTCCTGGGGCTCGATCCCAGCAAACCCCCCCGCGTCCGTTTTTAGAGTAAAGAAAAGAAATAGAGGAATCTGAGAACCTCGAGGAGGGGGGATTTGGGGCGGTATAGGGGAGATTGGGGGCATTTTGTGGGGATTTGGGGCAATTGAGGAAGGATTTGGGGTGGTTTAGGGATTTTAGGAGGCGTTTGGGGAGGTTTGAGGGCAGTTTGGGGGGATTTGGGGTCAGTTTAGGGGATTTGGGGGGCAGCTGATGGGGGATTTTTGGGGTAGTTGAGATTTGAGGTAGTTTAAGGCTTTTAGAGGCATTTTAGGGTTTGAGGGCAGTTCAGGGAGGGATTTGGGGCAGTTCAGGGGCATTTGGGTAAGTTTAGGAGGATTTGGGGACGTGGGGTGGGTTTTGGGGGCGTTTTAGAGCGTTTTCATAGAATCAGCAGGTTGGAAGAGACCCGTGTCCCTCAGCGCCTCGTCCACCTGCCCCTGAAACCCTCCCGGGTTGGTGACTCAACCCCCTCCCCGTTCCAGGGCCCGATGACCCTTTCCATGAAATATTCCATCCCGCTGTCCATCCTGGGGGAGCTTGAGGCCCTTCCCTCTCGTCCTGCCCCCTGGGTTGAGGAGAAGAGCCCAGCTCCCTCCTCTCCACCAGCTCCTCTCCAGGAAAGAGCCACGAGGTCTCCCCTCAGGCTCCTCTTCTCCAGGAGAAACCCCCCCAGGTCCCTCAGACGTGGCCTCCAGCCCCTTCCCCAGCTCCGGTCTCTCCTCGGCACTCGCTCCGGAGCCTCCACATGCTCCTTGTGGGGAGGGGCCCCCCCAGCTGCCCCCAGGATTCGAGGTTGGGTCCCCCCAGAGGGAGCAGAACCTCCCTGGCCCTGCTGGCCACGCCGGGGCTGCTCCGAGCCCAGATGCCCTTGGCCCCCTGGGCCCCTGGTGGCTCCTGTTCCACCAACCCCCCAGGTCCTTCTCCTCCATCCCGGCTTCTCCTCGGCTGGAGCTGCTCAGGCTTCTGGTGCCCCAAGCGCCGGACCCGCCATTTGGCCTCGTTAAACCTCACGGGTCGGTCTCAGCCCGTGGATCCAGCCTGTTCCGATCCCTCTGGAGCCTCCGGACCCTCCAGCAGATGCACCCAGCTCAGTGTCATCTCCAAACTGGCTCAGGGACCCCCCGGCACCTTCATCCAGGTCATTGATGAAGACTTTGAGCAGGGCTGGAGCCACCAAGCCCTGGGGCCACTTGGAACTGGCCTCCAGCTGGATTTAACTCCGTTTCCCACCATTCTCTGGGCCCTCAATCCAACCAGTTTTCCACCTTGGGGACCCTTGGGGTGGTTTGTGGGCGTTTTAGGTGATTTTGCGGTGCTTCAGGTGGGTTTGGGGGGCGTTTTAGGTGATTTTGCGGTGCTTCAGGTGGGTTTGGGGGGCGTTTTAGGTGATTTTGCGGTTCTTTAGGTGGGTTTGTGGGGCGTTTTAGGTGATTTTGCGGTGCTTCAGGTGGGTTTGGGGGGCGTTTTAGGTGATTTTGCGGTGCTTCAGGTGGGTTTGGGGGGCGTTTTAGGTGATTTTGCGGTGCTTCAGGTGGGTTTGGGGGGCGTTTTACATGCCAGGAGTTGAGGGGTGGGGGTGTCATCCCCGTTCCCACGGCAACCGCGCCGCCATCTTGGCGCGGCCCGCACTGAGATGGCGGCCGCAGCTCCTGGGGGTCCCCGCTTCCCCACGTCCCGGTTCCTCACCCCCCTCCCCGTTCGCTCCATCCCGGCGCGGAAAGCGGGCGCCGCCATTTTGGGGCGGCAGCCGCCATCTTGAGCGCGGTGAAGCCGTTGCCGCCGCCGCCATGTTGGGTGCGGGCGGCGCCATGTTGGGGCCGCCGGGAAACGCAGCGCGCGACACCGGGAAGAGCGCGGGAGACGCCGAGGTGGGCGCCGCCATCTTGGATGAGGACAATTCCACCCCCCCCCCCCCCCCCCCGTTTATTACACTGTAATTAATTACATCCCAATTAATCACCCTATTTATATTTACCCCTCGTTAATCAACCCAATTATTTACTCTAATATTTGCCCCTAATTAATTACCCTCCTGTTGTTTACCCCAATAAAGTACCAACTCATACATTATCCCTAATTAATTACCCCTTAAGGACCTCTAATTACCCACATGGTAATTACCCCTTATCAATGACCCCCTTTAAATACACCCTAATTAAATTATTTTGAACTAATTGCCCCTGTAATTCCCCCATTAATTCCCCTTTGTTAATTACTCCTTCTATAATTACCCTTTGCGCCCCCACACTAATTACCCCGCTATTTAACCCACTTATCCCACACTAATTACCTTCATTTACCCCCTAGTTACCTCCATGTTTTAATTACTCGCCATGCAATTACCTGACTATAATTACCCAATTAATTACCCCCACACTAATTACCCCATTAGTTATCCCCACACTCTTAATTATTCCATTAACTCCCCCCGATAATTACCTCATTAATCACCCCCACACTCTACTTACCCCATTAATTACCCCCACACTCTAATTACCCCACTGGTTACCCCACACATTAATTACCCCCATGCTTTATTTACCCCATCAATTACCCCCCCACTAATTACTTCATTAATTACTCCACTCACACTCTAAATACCCCATTAATTACCCCATTAATTACCCCCCAACTCTCAGCCTAAGCTGGCGCTGGGGGGTCCTTTATTGTCCAGGGGGGTAGTGGGGGGGGCACTTGTGGGGTGGGGGGGGCACTTGTGGGGCAGGGGGCGCCCCACATCTATTCCCCCCCCCCCCCCCCAAGTTATGGGGCTGCCCCTCATGCTATAGGGCAGCCCCCCAATTGTGAGGCTGCTCCCCCCAAGTGTGGGGCAGTGCGCGGCACGGGCTGTTTCCAGGCGTGATACGGTGGTGTGGGGCTGCCCCCCAAGTGTGAAGCTGCCCCCCAAGTGTGGGGGCACCCCCTAAGCGGGCCGGACCCCCTTTATGTTTTTTAAGTTATGGGGCAGCTTCCCCATGGGGCAGGATCCCCAAGTGTGACGGAAACCCCCCGACGTGTGGGGCAGCCCCCCAAGTGTGGGGCAGCCCCATAAGTGTGGGGCAGCTTCCAAGCCCGACGCAGCCCCCAGGTTACGCAGCAGCCCCCCCCCCAAGAGCCACGCGAACCCCAGAGCTGGGGCGCAAAAGCCCGAGCCCCCTAACTTGTGGGGCTGCCCCCTCACTTAGGGGGCCCCCTAACTTGTGGGGCTCAGAGGAGGGCGCAGAAGAACTTCTTCTCACGGAAGGGGTTCTCGGAGGTGGGGACGGGTGTGAGCAGGGGGTCCTCGCAGGCGTGGGCCTCGCAGTACGTCAGCAGCTCCGCCGCCGCCTTCGACACCTGTGGGGCAGCCCCCCAAGTGTGGGGCAGAGCCTTGAGTGTGGGGCAGCCCCCCAAGTGTGGGGCAGAGCCTTGAGTGTGGGGCAGGCCCCAAAGTGTGGGGCAGAGCCTTGAGTTGAAAGCTGCACCCCCCCCCAAAAAGTTTAATGATACCTTCTAAAATCAGGCAGAGCCCTTTGTTGTGGGGCAGCCCCCCAAGTGTGGGGCAGAGCCTTGAGTTAGGGGGCAGAGCTTTCAGTTAGGGGGCAGAGCCTTGAGTTAGGGGGCAGAGCTTTCAGTTAGGGGGCAGAACCTTGAGTCGGGGGCAGAGCTTTGAGATAGGGGGCAGCCCCTCAAGTTGTGGGGCAGAGCCCCGAGCATGGGGCAGCCCCCTAAGTCATGGATCGGACTCCCCCCCCAAGTGCTTCTCCTGCCCCCAGTCTATGGGGCAACCCCCTAAGCGCTCCCTGCTGCGCGATATCACCCCCCAAGCTATGGGGCTGCCCCCCAGGTAGGAAGCAGCCCCCTAAGCTATGTGTCTGCCCCACAAGTGTGGGGCAGGCCCCTCACCGGGCTCCAACCCGAGCTCTGGGGCAGCACCCAACCGTGACGCAACCTCCCCCCCCCTCGCTATGGGTCAGAGCTTCCCCCGTCCCAGCCCCCCCCCAAGCTATGGGGCTGCCCCCCAAGTGCGCGGCCCTCGCTATGGGGCAGCCCCACACCTTGATGCGGCACAGACTGGCCTCGATCTTGAGCTGCTCCACCATCTTGCGCGCCTGCCCGATGCTCATGGTGCTGTTGACGGGGGTCTCGCCCTTCATGTGGGGCTGGAGGGGAGGGGGGGGCAAGCAAAATCTTGGGGTCCTTCTGCCCCCCAGCCACATCCCCAGCGCCCCATAAGTTGTGGGGCTGGGCTCTGACCCCCCTCACACCCCCCCAACCACCCCATAACTTAGTGTGGGGGGGTGTTGATCCCCATTGCAAACACTGAAAGGTTCTGCCCTCCCACCCCATAATAAGTTATGGGGCAGGACCCCCTCACCCCACCCCATAACTTGGGGTGCAGAGTCATTGCCCCCTCTCCCCAACTGCCCCATTGATGTGGGGCCGGGTCCCCAAATTGCCCCTCTCTGCTCCCCAACTGCCCCCCCAGCCCCACAACCCCTCTCACCCCCCCTTTGCCCCTCAAGTCCCTCATCTACCCCCCTTTTTACCCCCATCTCCCCCTTTTTACCCCCATCTCCTCCCTTTTTATCCTCACCTCCCCCTTTTTGCCCCATCATCTCCCCTCCTTTTGCCCCAACCCCTTTTTGCCCCATCTGCCTCCCTTTTGCCCCCCAGCTCCCCTTCTTTCCCCAAATCCTCCCTTTTTCCCATCTCCCCTCCTTTTGCACCTCATCTTTCCCATCTCCCCCTTTTCCCCATCACCCCCATTTTACCCCCCTTTTTGCCCCGTCTCCCCCTTTCTTGTCCCATCCCATTTTACCCTCTTTTTTCTCCATCTCCATCCTTTTTGCCACATCTCCCCCTTTTTGCCCTCATATCTCCCCTTTTTGCCCCCATATGTCCCCTTTTTGCCCCCATCTCCCCCTTTTTGCCCTCATATCTCCCCCTTTTTGCCCTCATATCCCCCTTTTCGCCCCTATCTCCCCCTTTTCGCCCCTATCTCCCTCTTTTTGCCCCATCTCCCCCTTTTTGCCCCCATATGTCCCCTTTTTGCCCCATCTCCCCCTTTTTGCCCTCATATCTCCCCTTTTTGCCCCCATCTCCCCCATTTTCCTCTCATATCTCCCCATTTTCCCCTCATACCTTCTCATTTTCCCCTCATACCTCCCCACTTTCCCCTCGTATCTCCCCATTTTTCCCCCCTCTCCCCCCTCACCGTATCCGGCTGCTCGGAGCCGGCTCTGCTCGGGCCGAACCACCGCGATTTAGGGGGGGGGTTGCTTGGGGGGGGGGGGGTTCCTGTCAAAAAATGGGTTTGGGGGGGTGGGCGCTTAGCCCCTCCTCCCCCCCACTGCGATGGAAGCGACCCCCCCCCTCGGGCGGGGCAATGGGCGTGGCCAGGGGCGTGGCTAATTACCCCCCCATGTTCCATAATGGCTCCGCCCACCCCATTGCTTCCTAAGGACTCGTCGTTGCCATGGCGGCGGCCGCAGTGGGCGTGGCCTGAGGGCCGCAGTGGGCGCGGCTTAGTGACCACCTCACTGCTCCGCCCCCGTGTTGCTATGGAGACAGGGCGGGACCCGCATGGGGCCGCAGTGGGCGTGGCTACGTCTGTGGGCGGGGTCAACGTCAATTCCTCGCTTTCCATTGGTTGCTCGTTGCCATGGGGAAGGGGGCGGGGCCACAACCCGGAAGCGGCCGGGGCGGGGGCGGCGGAGCGGGAGGAGCGGTGGGAGCGGGACGGTACGAAACCTCCGGGACCCCCGCCCCATAGATCCGTGGGGTAGGGCTGGGGGTCAGGGGGGCGCCACATAGATCGCTGGGGCCCGGACTTGGGGTCAGTGGGGCGCCCCATAGATTGGTGGGTCTGGGTTGGGGCTTGTGGGGTGCCCTGTAGATCCATGGGGCTGGGTTGGAGGTTCTATGGGGCGCCCCGTAGATCGGCGGGGCTGGGTTGGGGGTTGTGGGGCGCCCCGTAGATCGGTGGGGCTGGGTTAGGTTTCTGTGGGGTGCCTCATATATCGCTGGGGCCAGGTTTGGGGGTCAGTATGTCGCCCCATAGCCCGATGAGTCTGGATTGGCGGTTGCATGGTTCCCCCCATCGCTGGGAGGGGCGGGTTGGGGATTCTATGGGGCGCCCCATGGATACGTGGGGCCAGGTTTGGGGGCTGGGGGGCACCCCGTAGAACCATGGGGCCGGATTGGAGGTTCAGTGAAGTGCCCCATAGATCCGTGGGGCCGGGTTGGGGGTTGTTGGTTGCCCCATAGCTCCATGGGTCCGGGTTTGGAGTTCTGTGAGGTGCCCCATAGATCACTGGGTCCGGGTTAAGGGGTTGCGGGTCACCCTATAGATCCGTGGGGCCGGGTTGGAGGTTCTGTGGGTTGCCCCACAGATCGGTGGGGCCAGGTTTGGGGGTTGTGGGGCGCCCCATTGATAAGTGGGGCCTGGTGTAGGGGTTCTATGGGGCGCCCTATGGCTGGGAGGGGCGGCTCCTCTTTGGAGCGTCCCTCCGCCCCACGTGACCCCGCGTGACCCCCGCCCTTCTCCCCGCAGGCCGATGCAGGCCCCGCCCCCGTTGCCATGGCTGCGGCGGGGGGCGTGGCTGCTGCGGCGCGCGGCGCTGGGGGCGGGGCTGGCGGCGGGCGCGGCGCTGCTGGCGCTCTGGGCCGCCGCCCTGCTCTACGCCGCCTTCCACTGCGCCTACGTGCCCGCCAGCGCCCTCTGGAGGCCGCTGCGCATGCGCTTCCGGTGCGTGCGGGGGGGAAAAGGGCGGGACGGGGCGAGGGGCGGGGCTATGGGAATGAGGGGAAAAGGCGGGAAGGGATAAGGGGCGGGGCTATGGGAATATGGCGGCTGAGGGGAAAGGGCGGGAAGGGTCAAGGAGGATGGTTATGTTAATCATAGAATCCGAGAATCAGCAGGTTGGAAGAGACCCAGCGGATCATGGAGTCTAACCCTCCCCAGCAAGCGCTGACCCACGTCCCTCAGCACCTCGTCCACCTGCCCCTGAAACCCTCCAGGGTTGGTGACTCAACCCCCTCCCTGTTCCAGGACCCGGTGACCCTTTCCATGAAATATTCCATCCCGCTGTCCATCCTGGGGGAGCTTGAGGCCCTTCCCTCTCGTCCTGCCTCCTGGGTTGAGGAGAAGAGCCCAGCTCCCTCCTCTCCGGGAAAGAGTGACGAGGTCTCCCCTCAGGCTCCTCCAGGAGAAACCCCCCCAGGTCCCTCAGACGTGGCCTCCAGCCCCTTCCCCAGCTCCAGTCTCTCCTCGGCACTCGCTCCGGAGCCTCCACATGCTCCTTGTGGGGAGGGGCCCCCCCAGCTGCCCCCAGGATTCGAGGTTGGGTCTCCCCAGAGGGAGAAGAACCTCCCTGGCCCTGCTGGCCACGCCGGGGCTGCTCCGAGCCCAGATGCCCTTGGCCTCCTTGGCCCCTGGTGGCTCCTGTTCCACCAACCCCCCCAGGTCCTTCTCCTCCATCCCGGCTTCTCCTCGGCTGGAGCTGCTCAGGCTTCTGGTGCCCCTCATTGCTCTCTTCAACTTCCTAAGAGGAGGTTGTGGAGAGGAGGGAGCTGGGCTCTTCTCCCAAGAGACAGGATGAGAGGGAACGGCCTCAAGCTCCATCAAGGCAGATCCATGCTGGACATCAGCAAAAAAATCTTCCACTGGAACAGAGTTTCCAGGGAGGGGGTTGAGTCCCCTTCCCTGGTGGGTTTAAGGGGCGGGTGGACGAGGTGCTGAAGGACTTGGGTTAGTGATTGATGGGAAGGGTTGGACTCCATGATCCGCTGGGTCTTTTCCAACCTGATGATTCTCTGGTTCTATGACCCATTAACTCTTTCCACCCCAGCACGGACTGTGACCCCCCCGGCCCCGAGATCTGCTCCTTCCCCACCGCCAACGTGTCCCTGCTGGGGCCCAACCGGGAGAAGGTGAGGGGGGTGCGACCCATGGATCTGGGGGGGTGATCCGTGAATCTGGGGCACTGAGGCTGCCTCCCTGCGGCTCTCTGGCTCCAGCTATGGGGCTGCCCCATAGATCTGTGGGTCTGCCCCCCAGGTGCTGCTCCCAGTCTGTCACTGAGCTGGGTTTGGGGGGTTTGGGGCTGGATTTGAGGGGTCTGAGCTACCTCCCTGTGGCTCTCTGGCTCCAGCTATGGGGCTGCCCCATAGATCTGTGGGTCTGCCTCCCAGGTGCTGCTCCCAGTCTGTCACTGAGCTGGGTTTGGGGGGTTTGGGGCTGGATTTGAGGGGTCTGAGCTACCTCCCTGTGGCTCTCTGGCTCCAGCTATGGGGCTGCCCCATAGATCTGTGGGTCTGCCTCCCAGGTGCTGCTCCCAGTCTGTCACTGAGCTGGGTTTGGGGCTGGATTTGAGGGGTCTGAGCTACCTCCCTGTGGCTCTCTGGCTCCGGCTATGGGGCTGCCCCATAGATCTGTGGGTCTGCCCCCCAGGTGCTGCTCCCAGTCTGCCACTGAGCTGGGTTTGGGGCTGGATTTGAGGGATTTGGGGCTGGATTTGAGGGGTCTGAGCTGCCTCCCTGCGGCTCTCTGGCTCCGGCTGTGGAGCTGCCCCATAGATCTGTGGGTCTGCCCCCCAGGTGCTGTTCCCGGGGCAGATTTACCGCCTGGTGCTGGAGCTGGAGGTGCCGGAGTCTCCGGTGAACCGGGCGCTGGGAATGTTCATGGTCTCCATCACCATTTATGACGCTGACGGGCGCCCCTTGACCACAGCCGCTCGCTCGGTTTGTTCCTGCAGAAAAAAAAAGCTGAATTTTAAGGGAATTCCAAGTTATTTTGGGGTCATCTGTGAGGTTTTTTTAACCCCCTCAAGGCCATGCTCCATTACCGCTCCCGCCTGCTCCGCACCCTCGACACCGTGGCCTTCGCCGCCCTCTTCCTCACCGGCTTCGCCGAGCAGAAGCAAACACTGGAGATCGAGCTCAGCGCCGCCTTCCGGGAGGATCCGGTGATTAGGGAGGGGGAGAATCTAATTTGGGGGGGATTTGGGAAAATTTGGGGGGATTTGGAGGAGTTTGGAGGAAACTTGGGGAAATTTTGAGCAGTTTTGGGGAAATTTGGAGGAGTTATGAAAAAATTTTGGGGGACTTGGAATCATTTTGGAGAGATTCTTAGGAAACTCTGAGGGGTTTGGAAAAAATTTTGGGGGATTTAAAATAATTTTGGAGGGATTTGGGGAAATTTTGAGGGACTTGGAGAAAATTTTGGGGGATTTAGAATAATTTTGGGGAAATTCTGGGAAAATTTTGAGATTTGCAAGATTTTTGAGGGTTTGGAGTGATTTTGGGGGATTTGGGGAAATTTTGAGGGATTTGTAGGAATTTTGATGGATTTGGGGGGATTGTGGGGTGAAGAATTTGGGGTTTTTGAGGGGTTTGACTTTTCGAGGGGGAATTTCCAGGATTTTGGTGGGTTTATTAGAGGGAGTTTCAGGGATTTTGCTGTTTTTGGGAGGATTTTCAGGGGTTTTGGTGTTTTTTAATGGTTTTTTTTTTGCGTTTTTAGGTGATTTGGGGTGGGATTGGGAATTATTAGGGGATTTTGGGCTTTTTTGGGGGGGGTTGGGTTTTTTGGGGGGAGTTTCAGGGATTTTTTTTGTGTTTTTGAGGGATTTTTTGTGTTTTGGGGGGATTTTTTTTGTGCTTTTAGGGTTTTTTTTTGCATTTTTGGGGGGTTCGGGGTGTCTTTTGGGGGGTTCGAGATGTTTTTTGGAGGGTTTTGATGGTTTTTTCGCCTCTGACCCCCAAGTTCGCTCCGGCCGTGGAGGCCGAAGTGAGGATCGAGAGTCGCCGCCTGCAGCTCTATGGGGCCCAACTGCGCCTCCACGCCCACTTCTCAGGGCTCAGGTAGCTCTGCCCCATAGATTGACCCACAGCGTGACCCATAGAGCCCCACAGCCCTGCCCCACGGTGCCCACGCCTCTGTTTCTCAGGGCTCAGGTAGCTCTGCCCCATAGATTGACCCACAGTGCCCCATAGATTGACTCTGGTTACTGTCTGCCTCACCCTGATGCCCCTTCCCCAGCCTCATAACCCCTTCTCTGCCCCATAACCCCTCCCTGCCCCACAACCCAGTCCTACAGCCCCCCCACTGCCCCATAGAACCTGTCCCAGCCCCATAACCCAGCCCCATAGCCCCTCCCTGCCCCATAACCCAGCCCCATAGCCCCTCTCCAGCTGCATAGAACCTGTCCCAGCCCCATAACCCAGCCCCATAACCCAGCCTTACAGCTCCTCTCCAGCCCCATAGCCCCTCCACTGCCCCACAGAACCTGTCTCAGCCCCATAACCCAGCCCCATAGACCCTCCCCAGCCCCATAACCCAGCCCTATAACCCCTCCTTGCCCCATAACCCAGCCCGCTACAGCCCAATAGCCCCTCCACTGCCCCATAGAACCTGTCCCAGCCCCATGACCCAGCCCCAGAACCCCTCCCTGCCCCATAACCCAGCCCCATAACCCCTCCCTGCCTCTTAACCCAGCCCCATAGCCCCTCCACTGCCCCACAGAAGCTGTCCCAGCCCCATAGCCCCTCCCTGCCCCATAACCCAGCCCCATATCTCCTCCCCAGCTCCACAGAACCTGTCCCAGCCCCATAACCCAGCCCCACAGCCCCTCTCCAGCCCCATAGAACCTGTCTCAGCCCCATAACCCAGCCCCATAACCCCTCCCTGCCCCATAACCCAGCCCCTCAGTGCCCCCCACGGCTGCCCCCCAGGTACCTGCTGTTCCACTTCCCGCTCACCTCGGCCGTTCTGGGAATCGCCGGCAACTTCGCGTTCCTGGTGCTGCTGCTGGGGGCGGGGGCGCTGCAGTGGGGGAGGGGCAGGGCCCGCCCTCCTCCCCTCCCCCCACAGGTTAGAACACCCATTTGCCCCTCCCCTCCCCTATTTGCCCCTCCCCTCCCCTATTTGCCCCTCCCCTCCCCTATTTGCCCCTCCCCTCCCCTATTTGCCCCTCCCCTCCCCTATTATTTGCCCCTCCCCTATTTGCCCCTCCCCTCCCCTATTTGCCCCTCCCCTCCCCTCTTATTCGCCCCTCCCCACTCCTCTTATTCGCCCCTCCCCTCCTATTTGCCCCTCCCCACCCCTATTATTTGCCCCTCCCCCCCAGGAGCAGCGCAGTGAGGGGCCGGGACCCCCCCGGGATGGGGAGGGGCAGGGTGAGTCGGGGAGGGACCCCAAAAGAGGAGGGGGGAGGGGCTGCATTGGGGGGTTTGGGGAGTGAGGGAGGGGCTAAAGGGGGAGGGGCTAAAGTGGTGGGGGATGGGGGTTAAAGGGGGAGGGGTAAATGGGGGTGGGGGAGGGTTTAAGGGGTGAGGGGGAGGGGTAAATAGGGGTGGGGGAGGGTTTAAGGGGTGAGGGGGAGGGGGAAATGGGGGTGGGGGAGGGTTTAAGGGATGAGGGGGAGGGGTAAATAGGGGTGGGGAGGGTTTAAGGGGTGAGGAGTAAATTGGGGAGGGGTTAAGGGATGGGGGGAGGGGTAAATGGGGTGGGGGAGGGTTTAAAGGGTGGGGAGGGGTTAAAGGGTGAGGGGGAGGAGCAAATAGGGGTGGGGGAGGGGCACATGGGGTGGGGGAGGGGGAAATGGGGGTGGGGGAGGGTGAGTTTTGGTTCCCCTCCCCCGCAGCCGCCAGCGCCCCCGAGTCCATCGGCCGCGTGGAGCCGAGTGCAGGTAAGGGGGGACCCCAAACCCCTCCCCTGCCCCCTGATCACCCCTAAAATGGGGGTTGGGAGGACGGGGGCCACCCATTTTTTTTTTTTGGGGGGGTGGGGGTGGGTCTTTAAGTTTTCAGGGACCCACATGGGGGGGAGGCTTTTGGGGTCCTGGGGAGGGGGGTGTCCCCCATTTTGGGGTCTGTGCTGCCCCCCCCCCCCAGATCCCGACCCTCCTGTGGAAGAGGGAGAAGAAGAGGAGGAAGAAGAGGAGGAAGAGCCCCCCCTTTCCCCCCTCCCCTCCCCCACCCGGGGAAGGAAATAAACGCCCCTCCCCCTCAATCCCCACCCCCTTCTCAGATTTCGAAGCCGCTTTGGGATCTTTTGGGGGGGTTTATTGGAGGGGGGGAGGGTCTCAGGGCTCCTTGCGCTTCTGTTTCCCGACCGGATCCAACAGGACGACGGCTCCCCAGGCCCCGACACCTGAAGGGGGGGGGGGGGGGAAGAGGCTCCTGTTGCCATGGCAACCCCCCTTGTCCCCCCCCCCCAGCATCCCCATGTCTCTATCTGCCCCCCCCAGCATTCCTGTTGCCATGGGAACCTCCCCCCCACTCTCACTCCTTTCCTGTTACCATGGAAACCACTCACCTCTTTCCCCCCCCCCCAGCAGCCTCGTTACCATGGAAACCCCTCATCCCACCCCATTTACCAAGGAAACCCCCCCCCACTGGTGCCATGGGGTCCCACCTCCCCGAACCATGTAAAAAGGAACATTCCCCCCCGTTGCCATGGCGACACTCACTGATAGCCAGGGTGATCTGGGCGATGGCGGCCATGTCAGGCGGGATCCCGGCCCGCATGCTCCGCCGCGGCCCCCGGTAAATCCAGAGCGCGGCGGCCACGAGCCCCGCGCCGCACACGAGGCGGCAGCTCCAGCAGCCCCCGAACAGCGGCCGCGGCCCCGGAGCAACCGGCCCCGAAGCCACCGGAGCGGACACCGGCGACTCCTCCGCGCCGCCCGCCATCGCCCCCCCGGAACGCGCCTCCGGCCGGAAACAGCGACCACGAGAACACGCTTCCGGCCGAGGTGCAACCTCGAAATGTGTCCGAGTGGGAAGAGGAGCCGCGATATGGCGCGGTCCGAGGGTAAAATGTTCCGGGGGGCGGTGCCCGTGCCTAATTGTTCCCCCTGCAACCGGTGTTTCGCCGAAAGGGCCTGGCTGAAACCGGTGCCCGCGCCTAATGGTCCCGGGTGCAAACGTTTCCCACACTCTAGGGCTAACTGGCGCCCCCCTTAAGCGTTCCGGGTGCAACCAGCGTTTCGTGTTTACTGGGCCCAGGTGCAATTGTGTATTGCGTTTCATGGTTCCACCTTGATGGGGCCGGGTGAAACCAGCACCACCCCTTAATGGTTCTGGGTACAACCGTTCCCCACCTTTCATGCTCCTGGACCCGAGTTGCACTCAACGGTTCCAGATGGACCTGGCGCTCACTTTTAGTGGCTCCGGGTGCAACCAATTCCCTGGGTTTTTGGTCCCAGACCCAACCTGTGGCCACAAACGCTCCCTGCGCTTCACAGTTTCGAGACCCAAGAGGGACCCGCCCTCAAGAAAAAGCCCAACAGGATCCCAGGAGCAACCTGTGTCACCATTTAATAGTTCTGGGTGCAACAAGCGCCAACGTTGATGGTTCCAGGTGCAGCAATGGGTGTGTTTGATGGTTCTGGAGCCAACAGGAGCTGCCGCTAATGGTTTCAGGTCCAGTTAATTCCAGTCCTGATGGTTCCAGATTGAATTAATCCCAGTCCTGACAATTCCAAATCCAATTAATCCCTGTGTTTACAGTTTCAGTCCTGGTTCCTGGGGGTCACAGGGTCATTTCTGCCACGGCACTGGCCGCCGTGCCACGTTCTCATCGGTCTCGGCCGCCTCCCGCAGCGCCGCCACGATCAGCTGGTTGTGGAGCCGCCGCTGAGCCAGCAGCTCCGAGGTCACCTCCGGCAGCGCCTGTGGGGGGCACAGCAGCCCAGTCATCACCCCCGGCCCCAAACTGGGACCAGTTCAACCCCCAGGGTCAGTCCCGGCTGCCCCCAGTCCTGGGTTCCGCTTCCAGCTCCCCCTCCTAGTTATCCCAGTTCAACCTCATGCTCTTGATACTGGTCCCAGTTCCCCCCTTGGGGTCAGTCCCTGCTGCCCCCAGTCCCAATTTCACTTCTAGCTCCCCTCCCAGTTATCCCAGTTCAATCTCATGCTCTTGATACTGGTGCCAATCCCCTATATTCTCTCCCCCCCCCATATTCTCCTCCCCCCTCCCCATATTCCCGGTCCCAGCCCCTAATATTCTCGCCTCCGCACCTTCAGGGCCTCCTGGCGCCCCGGTTCCCCGGCTCCCACCGCCGCCCACAGCCCCAGCCCGGCCCCCACCGGCACCGCCGCCCTCGCTATCGCCAGGACCCAGCGCCGAGCCGCCATGACACCTCCGGGGCCGCTCCGGCCCCTCCTCCAAACGTAGAGAGGCGGGGCTTCCGGCCTTGCCTCCCCGCCCCAACCATAGAGATGGCGGCCTCCGAGCCTATCTACCCGCCCCAACCATAGAGATGCCGGCCTCCGAGCCTATCTACCCGCCCCAACCATAGAGATGGGGGCCTCCGAGCCTATCTACCCGCCCCAACCATAGAGATGGCGGCCTCCGAGCCTATCAACCCGCCCCAACCATAGAGATGGGGGCCTCCGAGCCTATCAACCCGCCCCAACCATAGAGATGGGGACCTCCGAGCCTATCAACCCGCCCCAACCATAGAGATGGGGACCTCCGAGCCTATCAACCCGCCCCAACCATAGAGATGGGGGCCTCCGAGCCTATCAACCCGCCCCAACCATAGAGATGGGGGCCTCCGAGCCTATCAACCCGCCCCAACCATAGAGATGGCGGCCTCCGAGCCTATCAACCCGCCCCAACCATAGAGATGGGGACCTCCGAGCCTATCAACCCGCCCCAACCATAGAGATGGGGGCCTCCGAGCCTATCAACCCGCCCCAACCATAGAGATGGGGGCCTCCGAGCCTATCAACCCGCCCCAACCATAGAGATGGGGGCCTCCGAGCCTATCAACCCGCCCTAACCATAGAGATGGGGGCCTCCGAGCCTATCAACCCGCCCCAACCATAGAGATGGCGGCCTCCGAGCCTATCAACCCGCCCCAACCATAGAGACGGGGCCTTCGAATTTGTCTGCACGCTCGCAGCTACCATAGAGATGAGCCCTCCAGTTTTAACCCTTTACCTCCCACTTTTCCCACCTATTTCCTCTCTTTATTCCATTTTTATGCACTTATCCCTCCAGTTTTAGTCGTAACTCCCTAGCTTTTTGCCCTATTTACACGTTTCCTCAGTTTGAGCCTAAGTTTTAGACCATTTTCACCCGATTTATCTCTTATCCAACAGGTTTTTACCCAAATTTGCTCCTTTATCCCTCCAGTTTTGTTCGTAACTCCCCAGCTTTTCCTTCTATTTCCATGTTTTCTCAGTTGGATTCTAAGTTTTAGACCATTATCACCCGATTTTTCTCTTATCCAACGGGTTTTTACCCAAATTTGCCCTTTAATCTCCCAATTTTGCCCTTAACTCTTCATTTCATTCAAACTTTTACCCTTCTATCCCCCAAATTATCCGCCCCTTTAGACCTTTATCACTCGATTTATCTTTTATTCAGCAGCTTTTACCCAACTTTACCTCTTTATCCACCATTTCCCCCCTTTATTTCACTACTTTACTCCAACGTTTACCCCTTTATTGCCTGGTTTATGCTTTGTTAATATTTCTACCTCTCATTCCCCAATATCATCCCTCAATTCCCCCAAGCTCCCTCATTTCACACCCCAGTTTCCCCCCTTTATCCCGGTCTCCTCGTGTTACCCCATTTTTCACCCCATTTCTCCCACTTTCTACCCCTTATTCCCTCAATTCCCTCTCCTCTCCCTCTTTTTGCCCCTTATTCCCTCTAATTGCTCCCAATTCCAGCTAATTCTCCGTTCTACCCCTCTTTTATCCCAATATTCCCTTTCACCCCCCCAAATTCTGCTTTTGATCCTCGGTTTTCGCCTTTATTCCCCCATTTCTTTCTAGGGGCCCTTGGTTGCTAGGGGCGGGGCCTGTCGCTAGGCCCGTTGCTAGGGGGCGGAGCCGCTCTGCCCTGCCTCTCGCTGCTCCTCGCTCCACTTCCGGTCTCTCGGCGGACTTCCTCTTCCCACGTGGCGCTGGCGCCGCGGTGACGTCATCACGCACGGGGCCCGGCCCGGCAGCGGCGGCTCCGAACGAACCGGTACCGGGGGGGGGGGGGGGGGGCAGGGGAGCCGGTATCCCGGGAATCGAGAGGGGAAAGGGGGAGGCTTTGGGGGTCCCGGTTGTATTATGGGGTGTCCCAGTTGGATCGGGGAGGTCTGGGGGGGGACGCAGTTGGATTGGGGGGGTTAGGGGGTCCTGGTTGTATTTGGAAAGGGATTTGGGGGGGTCCCGATTGGTCTCGGAGGGGGGTTTGGGGGTGTCCTGATTGGATTTGGAGGGGGTTTTGGGGGGTCCCGATTGGATTCGGAGGGGGCTTTGGGGGGTCCCGATTGGATTGAGGGGTTTTGGGGGGGTCTTGATTGGATTTGGGGGGGTTGGGAGGGACTCAGTTGGATTGGGAGGTTTGAGGGGTCCTGGTTGGACTGGGGGAGGTCCAGATTAGACTGGAGGGGGGGGGTTGTGGTTGGCTCAGTTGGATTGGGGGGTTTAGGGGGTTCCGGTTGGATATGGAGGGAGGTTTGGGGGGTCCCGCTTAGATCAGGGGGAATTTGGGGGAGTCCAGGTTGGATTGGGGGGAGTCCCGATTGGATTTGGAGGGGGGTATGGCGGGTCCCAATTGGATTGAGGGGTTTTGGGGGGGGCCGATTGGATTTGGGGGGGGTTTAGGGGGTCACGATTGGATTGGGGAGGCTTGGGGGGGGGGGGGGGTGTCTCGATTGGATTTGGAAGGAGGCTTGGAAGGTCCTGGTTCGATTTGCGGGGGGGTTGGAGGGTCCTGATTGGATCCAGGGGGAGGGGGGGTTTGGGGGTCCCTCCCACCTCTGACCCCCCCCCCCCCCCCTTTTCCTCCCCCCAAGCAGGCCATGCGCCCCGATGCGCCGTAGACAGCGGGAACCGGGCGTTCAGCGGGAGCCGCTGCCCCCCCCTTGCCCCCCCCCCGCTGCACCCCCCCACTTTTTTGACCCCCATTCCCCCCCCTCGCCCCCCGTCGCCTCACTCCGAGCCCCCCCAAGCCCCCCCAATGGCCTCGTCCTGCCGCGACCGGACCCCCGAGTTCTTGTCCGCCTGCCGCTCGCTGCAGGGGGGGCAGGTGAGGGGGAGGGGGGGCAAAATGAGGGGTGTCTGGGGGCAAAATGGGGGGGTCTGGGGCCTCCCCAGCCCTTAAATTCTCCCCCCTAACCCAAAATCCCATTCTTTATCTGCAAAGCGGGGAGGGGGGGTTAAGGGGGGAGGCTGTAGCTCTTCCTTATTTCTCTTAAAATGGGGGGGGGACAAAATAGGGAGTGAAGGGGGGGGGGGGGCTGGGGCCTCCCCAGCCCTTAAATTCTTGCCTGTAACCCAAAATCCTCTTCCTTATCCCCAAAATAAGGGGAAGGGGTTGGTGGGGGCTCTAATTCTTCCTTATTCCTCTTAAAATGGGGAGTGGGGGGGGTGTCTTGGGTCTCCCCCACCCCTCAAATCTCCCCTTCCAGCCCCAAAATGGGGGGGGGGAGGGTGTTGAGGGGGAATTTGGGGGTTTGGAGGTGGGCGGGGGGGGGTTGGGGGTGCTCGGATCTCCCTCAAATCTCACCCCCTCCCCCTTTTTTATTTCAAGGGGGGGGCTGCGGGGCGGGCGAGCGGCCGCGGGAGTCGGGAGGCAGCGCAGCGAGTTCAGCCTCATGGCCGGGTAAGGAGAAGGGGGGGGGGGGGGCCGCTAGATTTGGGGTCCCAGGGGGGGGATTTTTGGGGTGGGGGGGGCAAATTTGGGGTCCCTGGGGGGGGGGAATTTTTGCGGTGGGGGGGGCAAATTTGGGGTCCTCAGTGATGACACAAGGGAAGTGAAAGGAATTCGAGGGAGTCCCTGCCCGTTGTGGGAGGGATTTGGGGGGCCTAGGGGGGGATTTGGGGTGCGTGGGGTGGGGGGAGGGACTGGGATACCCCCCCATTCCAAGTCCCCCTCATATTTTAAGTGCCCCCGCCTTTTTTTTTATCATTTCCAGGCGGATCGGGAAGGATCTTAGCAACACTTTTGCCAAACTGGAAAAGTTGACAATTTGTGAGTTTAAAAGAGTTAAAAAAAGGGGGGAGGGGGGTAAAAAAAAGGGGGTGCCCTGAACCCCCCGTCTCTTATTTCTGCTCTTCCCATTTTGTTTTTTTCGCAGTGGCCAAGCGGAAATCGTTATTTGATGATAAAGCCTTGGAAATCGAGGAGCTCACCTACATCATCCGACAGGTTTTTAGAGGGGGGGGTGTTAATTTGGGAAGGGGGAGGGGTGTCTTAGGGTTGTGGGGGGGGTGTCTTAGGGTTCCTGACCCCCCTTTTTTATCCCTGCAGGATATCGGAAGCCTCAAACAAGCAAATTGCGGAGCTGCAAGAGGTGGTGAAGGCGAGGGGGGGCCGGGGGGGCCGCCACGGCCAGAGCCATTCCAACACCGTCGTGGTTTCTTTGCAGGTGAAGGGGGGGGGATTAGGGGGGGCAGGAGGGGGATATGGGGGTGCCCAGAGCCCCCCCCCAGCCCCACCTGAACCCCCATTTTGATCCCCAGTCCAAGTTGGCGGCCATGTCCAACGACTTCAAGTCGGTGCTGGAAGTGCGGACGGAGGGTGAGGGACGGAGCCCCCCAGACCTCCCCCCTCCCCTCCCTTTTCCCTCCCCCTCCCCCCTTTTTCCCTCCCCCTCCCCCCCCCCTTTTCCCCTCCCCCTCCCCCCCCTTTTCCCTCCCCCTCCCCCCCCTTTTCCCTCCCCCCTCCCCCCCTTTTCCCTCCCCCTCCCCCCCTTTTCCCTCCCCCTCCCCCCCTTTTCCCTCCCCCTCCCCCCTTTTCCCTCCCCCTCCCCCCCCTTTTCCCTCCCCCTCCCCCCCTTTTCCCTCCCCCTCCCCCCCTTTTCCCTCCCCTCCCCCCCTTTTCCCTCCCCTCCCCCCCTTTTCCCTCCCCTTTCCCCCTTTTCCCTCCCCTTTCCCCCCTTTTCCTCCCCTTCCCCCCTTTTCCCTCCCCTTCCCCCCCTTTTCCCTCCCCTTTCCCCCCTTTTCCCTCCCCTTTCCCCCCTTTTCCCTCCCCTTTCCCCCCTTTTCCCTCCCTTTCCCCCCTTTTCCTCCCCTTTCCCCCCTTTTCCCTCCCCTTTCCCCCCCTTTTCCCTCCCCTTTCCCCCCTTTTCCCTCCCCTTTCCCCCCTTTTCCCTCCCCTTTCCCCCCTTTTCCTCCCCTTTCCCCCCTTTTCCCTCCCCCTTCCCCCCTTTTCCCTCCCCTTTACCCTTTTTTTTTCGTTTT
>JAUNZM010002768.1:0-78952 GCA_033459285.1 Clamator glandarius
TTAAGTAATCCATGTACACTATGTTTACACATTTATTAATTTCAGTCTCTAGTTTTAGTTTTGTCTCTGGTAATACATCTTATGAAAAAAACACAATTGTTTTTTTCCCACCGTGGATAGAATACTTAAGTAATAGAGCAATGTTAGTGTGTTATGCAATCATGCTTGTACATATGTTATTGCAGTTTGTAGATTGCGCCTTCTTTAACTTCTTTCCTTAGGCTTAAGAAATTTACTGATATTTTATTGTAGAGGATTGTGTAGCATGAGGCTTAATTACAAAATATGTGGCTCTGACTGAATAAATTAATTACTAAATCCAACCTTGGATACAGAACAGTGCAAGTTGATTAGAAAGTCATTGTATTTGAACTTGGAGCAAGACACTACAGGCTAAAAGGCAATTGGATTAAATTTGCTTCATGACAACGTTTAAGCAGATTTACTAAGTGAATAAAATGTCACTTCATTATAACTCTCTCCTCTCTTTTGTTCATTTCCTTGTTGCTTCAGATATCAATTGAATAAGACACATAAAAGACTCCACACCAATTTGCACCAGTGCACTTTGGCTCTGATCAGGCTCCATAAAATTATCTTCAAGTTCTCAGACTCTGATGAATCAAGCTAAATGCCATCATAGTGGCGTCTACAATAAAGTCTTTGTTCTCCTAACTTGTTGTCATCAATGATATTTTTGTTTCCTACAGCTGCGTGTCACAGAAATATGCAGCCATCTTTTGCAGACTTCTGATAGTTACTAATCTAAATGGTTAGAAGTATTCAAGCATCATAAGAACAATCAATAAACCCAGGAACTCACTCCGTCATTAATAAACAAGCGTTATACTTCAAAACTACCAAAGGAGAAGGGCTATGAATAATTGTACCTGAGGCTTATACAATTTAAAAGACTGAGAATATGAATGCTATCACAATACTCTGCTTCAGATTCCTCTCAGCTGTACTGCAAGGCTTTATGATATTCTACAGTGCAAGTCTTGTTTTCTATTTCTCAGCTTGCAATCTTTGTTTTGATTCTCTGTGTTGTCCTTTGTGCGTAATAAAGAGTTATGGACTACATAAAGTACTTCCCAAGTGATTAACATATGTGCCTAATGCCAGTGAAGCTCTGAGCAAGCATACCAATTTTGCTGTATGAAAAGGAGATATCTATCAGTAACAGGATTACAAACTACACATTTTTAACAAAAATAATATAATAGCAATACAGCAACCTAGCAGAATTGAAAATTAAATCATTGAGTTAGGATTCAGAGACATCCACAGAAAACATATTTTATTCCTGCTATTCTCTTCCTCTCTTTTTTATCATTATGTTGATCACCAAACTGAAATGCAATATCTTAGTCTCCTTCATATTCTAGTATATATTTGCCAATTTTTTAGGCACTCCGTGAGAATTTACTCAGATAAGAACTTCTGTTGAAGGAGAGGTATCATTATGTAGTAAAACCTTGTACACTTGCTCTGTGTCAGACACAATGCAGCGTCCTTAGAGACATAGCTTGCTACCTGGCTATATCACTGAGGTCACAGAATGCACAAGATACCAGGTCGAAGAGACCCACCGGATCATCGAGTCCAACCATTCCCTCCAATCCCGTAATCATGCCTGTAAGTACTTCATCCACCTGCATCTTAAACACCTCCAGGGAAGGTGAGTCAATCACCTCCCTGGGCAGATCCATTCCTAGCCTAACCACCCTTCCGTGAAGAATTTTTCCGTATCTCAAGACTAAATCTCCCCTGGTGAGCGTGAGGCCATTCCCTCTTGCCTGTCCCCTGTCACTGGTGAAGAGCCAGCACCCTCCTCTCTACAACCTCCCCTCAGGTAGTTGTAGAGAGTAATAAGGTCTACTCTCAATCTCCTCTTCTCCAGGCTAAACAACCCCAGCTCTCTCAGCTGCTCCTCATAAGATTCGTTCTCCAGCCCCTTCACCACTGTTGTTGCTCTTCTCTGGATCGCTCAGAGCCACAACATCCTTCTTGTGGTGAGGGGCCCAGAACTGAACACAGTACTCGAGGTGCAGTCGTCACCAGTGCTGAGTACAGAGGGAGAATAACCTCCCGGGACCTGCTGGTCCTGCAATTTCTGATACAGGCCAAGATGCCATTGGCCTTCTTGGCCCGGCACCTGCTGGCTCATGTTCAGTCGGCTGTCAACCAACATCCCAGGTCCTTCTCCTCAGGCAGCTGTTCTAGACAGACTTCTCCTAGTCTGTGTAGCGCTGCACAGGTTGTTGTGCCCAAGTGCAGGACTCGGTATTTGGCCTTGTTAAACCTCATCCGTTGGACTCTGCCAGTGGTCAGCCTGTTCAGATCCTTTGCAGAGCCTCCCGACCCTCCAGAAGATTGACACTTCCTTTTGGCTTAGTGTCATCTGCAAATTTGCTAAGGTGCAGCTCGATGTCTTCATCCAGGTCATTGATATAGACGTTAAACAGACTGGACCCACACTGAGCCCTGGGGAACCCCACTCTTGTCACTGCCTCCAGCTGGATTTAACTCCGTTACACCACCTCTCGGCTGGTCCATTCAACCAGTTTTCCACCCAGGAGAGTGTGCGCCTGTCCAGCCAGAGGCTGACAGTTTCCGAAGACAGAATGCTGTGAGAAACTGTGTCAAGGCTTTACTAAAGTCCAGGAAGACCATATCCACAGCCTTTTCCCTCGTCCAAGAGTCTAGTCACTCTTCATAGAGGATCTGATTACTCTGGCAAGAGCCTGCCTTTCAGGAACCCGTTGTGACTGGCCTGATCATCCGTTCTCTTGCAAGTGCTTCATGATTGCACTCAAGATCACCCGCCTCATGACTTTCCCTGTACCGAGGTCAGACTGACAGTCTGTGTTCCCCGAATCTCCTTGCACCCCTTCATATAGATGGACACGACATCAGCCACCGCCAGTCCAGCGGAACCTCCCCAGTCATCCAGACTGTTGGAAGATGATGGAAAGGGGTTTGGCCAACACATCTGCCAGTTCCCTCAAAACTCTGGGTGGACTCCATCCGGCCCCATAGACTTGTGGGCATCTAGCTGGGCAAGCAAGTCTCTAACCACCTCCTCTTGGACCTTGGGGACCTCAGACGTCTCTTCCAACCCTTGGGTTGCACAGAGGGAGCAATTTTCCTTACTGTTAAGACTGAGGCAAAGTAGGCATTGAGTACTTCAGCCTTGTTTTCATAGTCAGTGATCTACAGATGTGCTAGCAGATATGGAAAACATCATTCAGTATACAAACAAACCTTCTATAGACACTGTCACCAGCAGCTGCTAGGACACATTGTGTCAGTACCTCACAAGTTTATTTAGATAACTTCCAATGCCTCTTTTCCCAAGTGACAGGTGACAGGACAAGAGGAATGGCCTCAAACTCCACCAGGGGAGGTTCAGGCTGGACATCATAAAAAAATTTTTCACAGAAAGGTCATTGGGCACTTGCAGACGCTGCCCAGGAGGTGGTGAGTCACCTTCCCTGGAGGTGTTTAAGCAACGGATGGATGAGGTGCTGAGGCATGGTTTAGTGTTTGACAGAATGGTTGGACTCAATGATCCTGTGGGTCTTTTCCAGTTTATTGATTCTGTGATTCTGATCAACACTACTTGTTCAGATTGTTCAAATAGCTCTAGTTTGGCATACATGAATATTTGTTAGTGAATTCTATAAATACATATGTTCTGTTTCTCTTAAAAAATTAGGAGATCTACTCTAGCCTTAGAAAAACTTCTTGTGCACATAACTACTTTTGTGCAGGTATATTGAATTCTGCATGTCTCTGTATGAAATGCCTGGTAAATTTATTATAATATGCAATTATAATATGATCTGCACCTTGGTGTAAATAATTCCTTAGGTATAAAGACCTCTGGATATTCTTCTAGAAAGTTTCATTTATGTGAGTCTGGACAAACAATCAGGAATCCTAGAAGAGACCCTGTCAGTAGTACTCGCTCTAGAGTGGCAGTTGTGTTGCCAAGGCACACGTGATGGAACTAGGACTCAAATGTTCACTGAGTTATATCTGTGTTATTAGGTAGTAGTGTAAAGTTCAATCCTCAGCTAAAAATCAACACACTCGCAGGACAGTGAAATTCATTACAGCTTTCATTGCAGTTTTGTCAAAGCTCCTTTACAGAATCAAACCCTATTTATCCAGCTCTGTGAGAAGAACTCTATAAATATTTATATAAAAACCCAACAGAACTGTCACCCAATGGCTGTCACTCATACATTATTCCATAGGCTTGTTGTAATACTCTCTGTCCCCACTCCCCTTTTTCAAAACCATTGCTATTCTCCTTCAGCACAATATCTCCAAAAGAATATTTAATAATCTCTCTCTGCTCCCAAATCACTTATTACTCCCAGCTGGATAAATTCATCACTGTGTCCCCCTGGTTGTACTTATTGCAACTATGTATTGATATATATTACAGAGAGAGAGATGGAATCCTAGATTTTACAGTAGATTTGATGAGCTTTTATTAGATCAGTTAACAGAGTTCGATAGCAAAGTTACTGCTGTTTATTTCCCATACGTATTTGCTGTACTGTGTGGAACTATGGATACTAGAACCAATTTACCAAGCTATACTATTAGAAATGTGAGTCAAAGCTCGGGGTAGAAAGGCTGGTAGGATAAACATTAAATTTTGCTTGTTAATTCTAACATTTTAGAATCCTAGTCTATAAAAAAAGTGTGTCAAAACCCAAAATGTCTACAGTTATGGTAATCTTAAATTTGACAGCAGGTTGATCTTATTCAAAACAAGTCCTCTAAGGGATATTTCCAGCCAACAGGGTTCTGGTCTTAAATCTATGATTAACAGAACTATGTTATTTTATTTCTCTATACTAAAGGAACCCACACTAATATTGAAGCCAAATCTACTGTTATATGTTGATTACATAAGACAAGCTCAATAGCTCATATAAATTGGTTGAACAGAGTCACTTACTAGAACTTCCTGAATAGGAAACAGAATCTGAACAATACCAAAACCATACCAGTTAGTGAAATGCCAAAACAAAACAGTCTGAAGGGAAATACAGGACTTTTAAAAACAAAGCCAGACATTAAATTAGAGAAAAAGTTTTATTTTTGTTGTGAAGAATTATTTTCATTCCTGCCTTTTAATCCTTCCTATATGAAAGTGTCAATCAACAATAAAGATTGAAATAGAACAATTCACAGAAATTTCAGAAGCTTTCCCCAGAGTTTCACATACATTTGGTGATTTGTTTTGCTATTACAGTGTATGATGTGATACACAATGTCAAAACCAAAATAATTACATACAATTAAGAGCGGAGTGCTATCACTCAAGTATATCTATGATGCACTGAGTTGACCATAGAATCTAGTAGGAAGACTATTGGGTCAGCTCTCTGTGCTGCACTGAAGCTGTTCCACCTTTTTCCCTCTCTTAGCTATGATGAGAAACTTGTATCACACAGAGCAAAAGTTCTTTTCTGAATTTCTTGAGATTAGCTGGAAAAAAATCTTCAGCTCGGAGAAATGTCTTTATATATAAAAACCACTTGTTTGCCAAGCCATCATTATTTTATTAATTCCAAATCTTCCATTTCAGAATCATTTTTGTGCCATTCAAGAACTTGTTCCATTGCCATTACTATTGTGCAATATATATTTGTCTGAATTTAATGCCTGCTTTAAAACAAAGTAGAATTCCAAATAATACTGATGTAAGGTATGGATATATGAAATCTGTGACTCAGAATAAAATACTAATACTAATACACCTGATTGTGATCCCTGACATTGTAAAAGCAGCTTATGAAAACCTGCAGAGTAAGCTCAATTGATTAATAGGAACCATTCCAGGTTGCTAAAACTCAGCTCACATTTCTCTGACCACAGAAGTGAAATTTCCTGTTTATTTCAGTGTCAACTCTATATTCAATTATCTATGCACTTAATAATTTATGCATGTGAGCAGTTTATATTTTTGGAATGTTTTGGAAAAAAGAGCAGACATTACAGACAATTACGTGCAACATGCGAATAATTTCAATTTTCAGATGAAATCTGCCAGACAGATGGCCCTGGAAAGTGCATTGCTGATGAAAAATCAGATGCTTAAATGGTAGAGAAAGAGGAGCAAACAAATTACCATTGTCAAAAAGGGGTTCAGGAACATTTAATGCACCAATACCCACAAGGTTAAGAATGAACCTGTAAGCGCAAGTAAGCAATACTAAGGTATGAGGGATTCCAGGTTTTGTTTGTGTTTGGTTTATTTTTTACAATGTCCTCCTGCAAGAAAATGACTGAAAACTTGAAATAATTCCAATTTGTATTTAGGTAATAGTTTCTGAAATGCTTAGACAATGCAGTCAGCAAGAGTAACTACCACTGCCTTACAAAACAGGGGATAATAAGCACTATAATCCTTAGTTCTTACAGAAGACAACAAACCCCTCCAAGAAAAGCCCCCAAACCCCATCAACAAAGAAACAGAACAGTGATGTGAAATCATAACATTAAGAAAAGTGAATCCATAATGGGGATGACACTAAGCTGGTTGGAAATATCGATCTGCTGAAGGGTCGGGAGGCTCTGCAAAGGGATCTGAACAGGCTGGACCACTGGGACAAGACCAATGGCATGAGGTTTAACAAGGCCAAGTGTCGGGTCCTGCACTTGGGGCACAACAACCCTGAGCAGTGCTACATATTAGGAGAAGTTTGGCTGGAGAGCTGCCTGGAGGACAAAGACCTGGGGGTGTTGGTTGACAGCCAACTGAACATGAGCCAGTAGTGTGCCCAGGTGGCCAAGATACAGGTGGTATCTTGGCTTGTATCTGAAACAGCGTGACCAGCAGGTCCCGGGAGGTTATTCTCCCTCTGTACTCGGCACTGGTGAGACCGCTCCTTGAGTACTGTGTTTGGTTCTGGGCCCCTCACCACAAGAAGGATGTTGTGGCTCTGGAGCGAGTCCAGAGAAGAGCAACAAAGTTGGTGAAGGAGCTGGAGAACAGGCCTTATGAGGAGCAGCTGAGAGAGCTGGGGTTGTTTAGCCTGGAGAAGAGGAGGCTGAGAGGAGACCTCATTGCTCTCTACAACTACCTGAAAGGAGGTTGTGGAGAGGACGGTGCTGGCCTCTGGAGGTGTTTAAGGGACAGGTGGATGAAGTGCTGAGGGGCATGGTTTAGTATTTGATAGGAATAGTTGGACTCAATGATCCAGTGGGTCTTTTCCAACCTGGTGATTCTATGATTCTATGATTATTGATGACATTTAACCAAAATCTGTTTTTGTAAATGACTTAAAGGCTCACTATATTTCTTAAAGGAAAGAGTGTTCAGGAGCAATTAAGGTTTAGGAAGACGTTCTTTAGAGCTGTTGCAGGGATCTAATGAGAAGCTACACACTCTGAACCTCATCTCTTCCACAGAGGATGAAATGTGGTGGAGGTTGAGGTACTTGACTTTTTAGGCCAGTATGTTAGCCCAAACAATTTGTGAGCTCTTCTGGTTTATGACAAACAGAAAGGTGGCATAAGTGGAGCGCTGTACACAGATGTCAGTCACAACCTGCACCTCTGTTCTGGGGCCCAAGCCACTAGGAAAAAAGATATAATAAAAGAAAACATTGAAGAAAAGAAAGCAAACATATTTCAGGAATTATCAAGCAGATAAGGAGACATTTGCCTTTGAAGGATCTGGTTAAATTCTTCTTGTGCCTACATGCACAGAGCTCCTTAAGCAATTTCTGACCCAGAAAGCTGCTAGGCAGTGTGCATTCAGCTGATTTCAGTATTTCAAAGACACATCAGATTTCTTACTTGAATGTAAAGAGGTAAAAACAAGTTTAAGAGAGTATAGAAAGATCAAAGTTATTACTAACCAAATGAGTCCTTCAAACCAATGCTACTCCTGCTAGGTGATTAATATTAAATGAGGCAAGGCAGAAACATGACTGAAAGCCTGAAGTCTTGTCCTTCTAATCGGTGCCTGGAAGAAGAGAGTTTCCAACCACTGAAGTAGTCAACCAGTACCTGACAAGCCATTCATTAAAACAGAACAGTATATTAATGTTTGTCCTTTTTTCAAGGTTATCATATAAATCAAATTACGAAACTCAAAACCTTTAAGAAGATGAATGTAGTGATTTGATCGAGAAAAATGACAAGCTGTAAGAATTCCTAGAAAAATAAAAACAAACCTCCTGAAATATAACAATAATCACTATAAAATTAGCATGGCTGAAGTCCAGGAAGGTTCAATAATTAAATTCTAGTAAATTGTTACTAAATATCTCTAAAACCAAATACTATTCTTCGATGATACCAGTGATTTCTCTTCAAGGGAAGAATTTTCGTGAAAAAAACTATATCAGGAAAATACTAATGAGTGACAAGAAATTTCAATCTGCCATGAAATTTGAAGAGAAACTGTGTTCCATAGAACAAGCCAGTCCTCATAGCTACTGCACAGAATTTTGATGTTCTTTTTTGCAGTAACTAAATTTGTTTTCTTCGGTGAGTCATAGTAGCTGAAGTGTATTACAGTCTTTTAATGAAAAAGTGAAAGACACTTGTGCCAAAATTTGTGGCCAAAAGCTACATTAAATATGGTCAATTACTTTCATTCAGCGTGAAAAAGAAGGAATGGCAAACCAGTTTTCTACAGAACAATGAATCTCTTGTGCCTACAGCTTACATGGAGCACAAATTGCAGCAGAGGGCAAGTTAAAAAGTACATTTATTTTCTCAAAACACCTGACAACTACATGTAATACAACTACTTTGCTAAAATTCCCATTGACGAGAGACATAAAACGGTTATTATTTTTCAGTGGCATAGATATATCTGGTTACAACTATTATTAACAAGTCCCATAATGTGTTTGTAACTAAATAACATTAGTTGTTGCTGAAATGGTATTTTACACAGCTGGACAAAATCTTGTAGTAAACCTCAAGGACTTCAGACTGCATTAATAATATTCAGTAGATGTTCTAAAAGCTGCATTTTTTTAAGATTGTTTTTGTCTGACTTTGTGAAATACATCTTCCAGGGAGCTGCCTTAGCTTTGAGCTTCTACACAGATAGTAAGTTTTTGGTTTCCTTACTAAGGCTGTATGATCTCACCTGTGTTTATATCTCCAGCATATTTCATTGCAGATTCAAGGTGGAGCAATATATATTCTGTCTCAACATTGAAACAATGAGAGTTGGCTGAATATCAAATCAATTGTTTACTTCAGCTAGTTTAAACTCTTGTGGGTGATCTTTTTCAGAGTTTGCTTGGCCTATGCATGTGGTTTGGATGTGAAAAATTGTTCTGGAAATCAGACAACAAATGTCTCATTCATGAGAATACAGACTTTATTCTGAAATACTTGTTAAGTAACAGGGACTAATTTTAGTGAGACCTGAAGCTTTAACACAATGGATTAAGTGTAGGTATAGGTGAAGAGGGATGTTCATAGATTATCCAAGAAGAAAGAAAGAAGTTTTGTAATTTTGGAACTCATGAAGGCCATATATCATCAATGTCTATGGCGAATGTAAGTAGATGGAGAAGCAGCCAGTCAGATAAATGTATGCAATAAATGACATAATGAGGTCATGAAAAAGTCATGTAAGTTTTTGCACTTATGGCAAACACAGTAAAGAAGTTCTGTTCAAGACCATATTGAGCTTTATTAACCCTTTCCAAGCCAGGAAGAGAAATTACTCTCCTATAATTTTTCTTCTCAACATGTTTAATGTTGATGTAAACAAGTCATAGGCTATGAGATAAACAATTTTTCAGAAGGGCGGGGATGTCTTCTAAATATTTATACAAAAAGCACACATGAAAGTACTATGTATTACTAAATATGTATATAATATAGATAATGTGCAGATGAGATAAATATTTTTGGCTTTTCTTAAAACCATAAGAAGACACATAAAGTTATCTGATTTTGACTTGTATGAGAAAACTGTTTATTCTAGAGCCTAGGCAACTTAGCAAATCCAAAAATCTGAATCCAATTTAAAAAGCAAGTAGCAGACCAAATAGATCATTAGCTGAGGAAGCGTTCTAGCCGCTCAACCAAACAAAAACATAGCCTCTGAAACTTGAAATAAAAACATATTAATGTAGGAGTGTTATACAGAAAACATCTATTAGACAGATCATACCAAACAGGCCATTATGCAGTCCTCAGAAGTCCCAGTCTGCATAGCTAAATTGAAGCATGGATTTAAAAATGTTGAAAAACTGTTCCAACTAGTTTTATTTCAACAGATTATATCAGATACAAACAGTTTTTCTTACCATTTGCAAGGAGTACTTATAGTAGCCAATTACATTTAAAAATGCTAGAAAATATATTTGGTGAGGCTGAAATATAAGCATTTCCATCCTATTTCCTTACTGTTCTTACAAATACTTTCTAAGCAGTCTCAAACAACCAGGACATCAAAAGGATAATTAAGTGTTCTATATTTAAAATTAAAATAAAGAAAATCTTGCTCTCAGTCTGTAAACACACAAAACCTTCACTGTGATTTCATACCTCACAAAAGTCTGGACTTTTCAGGCCAAGTTATTCCTCCCTTCCCTCTCTCTCCCCATGTAACTCTATTATCTTACACACAGAATAAATGCTACAGCCATCAGGTTGTAGAATAGACTTCAGGTATAGTCTTTTGTGTAAGAAACTTCCCAATAAAACTTCCTTAAAATATAATGCATTTCAGACAAGTTACTACTTACTGGTGTTCCATTTATTACAGCACACGTAATTTTATACTAATACATTCTTCAGACAAAAAAAAAAAAAAAACCCAAAACACTATCACCACCCACAGCAAAACCTGAAAGTATAATGGACAATATTAGAAGACCTAAAACCGAGACAAAGAGAAAGTAGCATTCTCCAGAAACCATCTTGATTCCTCCTTTGTCAGGCATACAGCAATGGAGGAATATCCAATATTCAATTTGCACACTAGCTGTATCCATGCATAAACTGCCTGGAATGGTCCTCATCCACCATTCACCATTGTCTGAAAATATTATGTTGCTACTTCTGTCTGGTTACCAAGATTATCACCTCTTTTCATGCTACTAGTCAATAAGCCAGACTTTTCTAAATGGAAAACTCTTTAAAAAAACACAGGGAAATCTGTCAGTTCAGCACAGGCAGCTGGCATATGAATATGTGTGTACCTGTGAAAAACAGCACTTTCCTAAACATCGGAATACACATAAATCTGTATTCTCAAACCAAATGAAAATGGGCACATATGTGTCTGACCAGCATAACCATCAGATTTTTGAGCAAGTGTTTACAAACACTGCATTTTGCTATTCAGCTACTTACATTTGTATATATGCCATCACAAAATGTTCACAATATTTACCTCTGAAGTAGTTTTCAGAGACAACATGGGGCAGATATTATTGTATCTATGTTACAGTTATGAAAAGCAAATAAAACAGAATCTAGAAGGGTTAAAATGCTGTTATTTCTCATAAGGATAATGCTCACGTATAAGGTCAAAAACTTTGGGTTATGTACATTATCAATGTACTTAAATAAGTTATGCCAATAGTTCAAATAGCATACATATATTTATGATAGAACAAAATTGCATTGAGATATGTCTTCCTTTCCCTAAAAATTATACAGTCTCCAATCGGATGCTTCTTAGCACAAACATAAATGAATCAAAACTACAATTGGTCTTTAAATGTTACTGAAGAGAACAAAATTGTTTTCCAAACCCAGCAGAAATTAAACAGGAAGAAGAGAAGTCATCCTTTGGGATGGACAGCTGATAAAAGCACTGTGGATTTTTGAAATGTCTTCATTTTTTTATTTTAATGTGATAATATGACAATAAAACATTCTTGCTGAGGTGTAGAAAATAAATACATTCGTAGCTGATATCAGTTTCAAAACTAAAAGCTCTAAAGAGCTATGGCTGAAAAACATCAACACTAAATATTTAAACATTTTAGAACTTTGGTAGTGCAGATACATTTTTGTTTGTTTTTAATTTCTGGGCTTAGTTTGAACAAAGCTGACCTCAGTTTTCAAACTATTTCAACTCCAGTGAAGCAACAAATCCTAACAGAAAGGCATCTGCAAAAATGTATTTTCAGAAAAGTAATGGCAGCTCTACCATTCTTCCACATTCCTTAGTTATGGTAGGTTCACTGAAGCACAACTTAAAGTGCAGAAGGATTTCTAGGTTCTTGAATGGGTCATATTAGCTTTTGTTATTGCTGCATTTAAGATCTTGGCTTAGGACTGAAAGCTAATATCTTGTAAATCATCAGGCAGAGGCTATAAGGTGGAAAGTTCTTTGTGTGCCCATAAGACTAGTTAATTACAGAAGGGATTTTAGCACAATCTTTTCACTGCTTTGCTCAGGCAAGCGAATTATGCAAATCATGCCTGTGTTAGAAAAGTTGCATTCCTCCTGCCTACACCCCTTCAGAACTGATGACAGAATGCCAATTTTATCTTAAAGATACTTGATCTGCACTTATACTGGATTCACTTTTGTAATGTATTGTTATTTCGACTTTAGTAAAACTATGTAATAAGATTGGTAATAAACTCTTGGAAGGGCTAAATTGCAACTGGTCTCAATGGGTGTCAAATAACAGAAGCTCTTCAGGTCGACACATATGGTGCTGGGTTTCAGATGAAGAGATCTCACAGTCATCAGCGTCTAATCTCTTCTTTTTAGCATACCTTGCAGCATGACAGCTCTGATGTCAAAGGCCATTCAGCCCACTGAGGTTCTTGCTTTCTCTGTACATTATTCCCAAGACATAAACAGTCATTACTTGAATGACCCTAGTGTTTTCTGTGTTTGCAACTTTGCCCTGTGGGGACTGAAAAAAGTGTTTCTCGTTGCCTTGCCTGAATTTATTTTTTCATTTCACTTCCTATTATACTAATTACTCGCTCATCTGTAGCAAGCTGAACACAGTAACTTCAAGTTTAGTTTTCAGAGTAGCATCACATTTTCATTCTTATTAATACTGTTGTTTTAGATAATGTTCTATTTTGATGATTTACTTTGTTCTTAAAGGAGCTGTCAATTAGCCAATTTACCTCTGTACTGTCTGGGTCCGGCTAGTAGAAGCAGATAAAAAGATAAAGAAAAAAGAAGAAGGAAAATCCCTTTAAGAAACCTGGAACTTTAAATCATTGAATCATCATTGCAAATCTCAAAGTAAAGGTTCTATTACTCCATGCTTAAAAGGGCAAAAACAAAAAAACCCACAACAACAAGATTTCCGTGAGTCTTTACAAAATCCATAAATTTTAACAAAAATTATTATAAACAAAACAAAAACATATCAAAAATAGATTGAGAAATATATTTGTCCAATAGAATTTTTCCCCTTTTTTAATCAATATTCAGTACTATGATTTTCATTGACAAAACAATATTTTTAGAAACCTTATTAACTAAAAATAAAACCAAACAGAAAACTAAAAGTGTAGTAAGCTATTAGCCTATAATACTAACCTATACTATAAGGACAGAAGAGTCTAATATCAGAATATATACTATTTTAATTTTTGGATAAATTATATTTGTTTCTATGTTTACTGGTTTGTTTCATTCAGCAAGGTATGTGAGCGGTTCTCAGGTTCAAGTGTTTATTCCAGCTCAAAGCAAAAAAAAAGTCAAGTCTCTGCAAGCTTGAAATATTTGCAAGGTACAAGATAACCAGAATTGTAATGTTCACATTTTTTTTTAAGATTACAGACCAGTATTTATACACTGTAGAAAAGCAGTAGGGTATAATAGAAAAGAAACAAATACTCATGATATTTTCAGTTCTGAATATAATTGATATTTCAAGTCCTTCTAGCCACTACACTTGTACTCTCCCTCCAATATAAACAGGACTCAGATTGTCCTGAGTCACACTTGTGACACAGAAACTGAACTTCAGTATTCCCAAGCTAGGGGAAGACAAAAGGAAAAAAATCCTTATGGAAATACAATGTTTCATCTAGATTTCATCTAGATTTAATGATGCCCATACTGGTTTCAAATTTGAAGGAAAATACTCACAATTCTTTCCCAGCTACTACCTGTTATGACAGCTATTATGCACTTTCTTCTCCCTTTCATTTAAAGATTTCATGGATCAAAATTTCCATGGCCTTTATGTCTGTGGTATTGGTCCTGGGAAATTACAGAAATATATAAAGTAGTCTATGATTTTCAGAAATTTGCCAATATTGTTAGAGCTACTCTGAAGTAGTTGAGATTCTGCCATACCAAACCCATGTCACATATACACTCAGCCTGTTACTTCCTGAAAGTATTAAAGTTTCTGTGCATGCTATCTACAAGTGTTTTGTATGGCTGCATGGAAACTTAGAATTAATATGCAAAACACAAAACATCTGTAATGTGCATAAGCAGTGAGTTTCATGCTCCCTATCAGAGACTTATCTTTCAAAAAAATAATGGAGAAATATATTTGTCACTCATCAACCACACTGACTGCATCAGTTGCCCCTTACATCTGATATGACAAATAAGGCTCTGCAGATTGACTTTGAAGAATACATCTTCAGAGCATCTCCAGGAGATGAATACCAAGTTTTCCAGCCCTTCAAGCCTTTATTGTGATGTCTGACAGGTAAATAATTTCTTCCCAGTCTTTTAGTGGTAGGAGGAAAAATGTTCTCAAATATTCCAAATTCATTAACTGCCAAATGTTTCTGACTTCCCAAGATTACAATTTCCCTGTGTTTGCCCATTTCAATTCTTATGCAGATGGATATTAATTTGAATCAATGGGAGATGATGTTACGTAGTTTGAAAGAGACTTGCAGATGAAGACAATTGGGGTCATTCAGATGATTGATAATTCCCCTTTCAATGGTTCATATCGCTTGAAAAAGTAGCCTGAGTTCACCAGCACAAGTCAGCTTTTGCCCTGGAGACTAATAATAACTGAAGCACTTAACATATTAGCTTGGGCACAGAACAACACTATTACACCTATGTGGCTTCCAAAAAGGGTCTTGCTCATATCTGGCTGACTCAAAGCTTGGAGTTTGTGGGTAGACAGTTGAGATTCCAGTAGACCTAGATGATGATACTTTGGTACCACAAGGTGCTTTGGGAAAAGGGAAAATATCACTTTCTCTGACAAATATGGACTAATCTAACCATAATAACATATGGCCTTGAAATTGCTGAACTGGAATTTTACTATGGTTCTTTTACAAATCTATCTTTCTGAAGTTCCTTGTTCTACACCCATACAAGTTCTTAATAATTCCAGATTATTTATGACGATGTCACACATCAGACCCATCTCTCAAAGTCCCAGTATGATTTTTTGCTTATACAGGAATTTACCATTTATCCCAGGTCTTGTTTCCTTTCTCTTAGTCAATTTTTACTCTTTCCAGAGATTGTCTCATGGAACTCCTTTAGTTTCTAGGGTAAAATTATTTAACTGCTTCTATGAAGCAGATTTTGAGCACAGAGATATTTATGGCCCTCTTGTCAGATATCATCCTATTGTGTTTTCAGATTTTTACAGGAAAAGTGGTCTTAGAGAGAGACAAATCTCCAGAAATTACCTCTCATGGAAAAGAAGTTTCACAGATATGACTTTAAGGAGAACCAAGGAATTTGATAAAGATTTTTGGCATGTTTTAAAATACATTGGTTTTCCATCCAAGTTTGAGGATTAGAAAGGAGATACTGATGCTGGGGAAGTTGATTTTTGAGATATGTTTTTTGAGGCATGACAGTTGTATGGAGGGACTAAGGTCTCTAAAGTCTTAAGACGACACTAAAAACTACTCCCAGTGGTTTTGACTTGTAGAACGTATGTTTCTGGGCTGTTACAAGAAATCATGTATCCTTTATTTACAATCCCATATAAACACCAAATCCTTTAAGACAGGAACTCACTTGACCCCCAATTAATTTGAATAAAAAGAAGTACTACAGTTTTCCCAGGATTGTAAGTACAATTCCAACAAAAACTACTTTGAGAAAAAATATGCTATTTTAGCAAAAATTAAAATCTCCTAGAATCTTATTGCAATCACAAGGTCAGATTAGCTGACACAATCCACATAACTTTGGATTTTCATATATGTTCAATTTTAATAGCTTAAATGCTACACTGCAATTGAAAAGATGAAAAAATACATGCAGACAGTCCAAAGGGTACATCAGTCATAATAGGTGAAATCAATCAGCCAGCAATACAAACAGAAGGCACACTGAAAGGACAGAGTACAGAACAGTGAAGAAATCTTGACTCCAATAAAACCTGAGCTAATTTTTTTGGGGATCCCTAGGCTGCTTGCATTTGATCATGATTCTTAAAATTTGAGGCATGACTACATGCCAAGTTCAAACTTTTTACATAATATTGAGGCCTGAGACTAATACTGGATGTTGGCAAAATCTTTCATTACCTAAATACTGTATGATCTTCTAATCAAAACTTTAAAAAGTCTTCTTATTTATTTATTTTTCAAAATGAAAACATTTCCTTTGTTGCTGCCCTCTGCAACCATTACCAGGGTTTCTGTCATTGTATCCTTGCAATTGCTAGATTCAGGGACAAATAAATACATTCTTTATCTGGGGTTTATTATTATACATAGAAAAAATATAAATACGCTTTGTTCTTGCTACTGCCATGTGGACAAAGATGAATGCTTTTTTTTTTTTTTCACTAGCTTTGCTGCTGTTGCCAAGCAGAGGAATATTATCTTATCTTTATTGTTTTGCTTTACAAAATCTTAACCAGAGATGAAACCAAGGCCAAGGGCAGACAAATATTTCATATGGAAAAGAAAGATAAGTACGTATTCACAGTAGGGATGTTTGCTCCTGCATGGGAATTCTAGTGAGAATCATATGAAGAAAACAAGTGTGTTTACATATTTTTGATTCTCTCCTTAACAGCATTCTCATTAGGAGCACTGGAGCCATTTTCCACTATCTGGAAACATTCTGTAAAGCATTCTTGCTTTGTATTGAGTTAGTGCAACTGCCCTGTACTTACAAAGAATGCTTAAAGACTGGATATATTATACTAGATACAAGAATTTCATTATGTTATTGAGAGAACAGGAAAACAGTTAATATTTTGTTCAAAGGAATATTATATCTTCCCCACTGAGCTTAGCAGTTTAGAAGTTTTTATTTTAGAAGCCTGATGGTGCAGCCTTTATTTATACACATTACTTAAATAAAGCTATTTTTGTGAGCAACTGGACTTGAAGATAACATTCTTATTGACTCTTTAATATGAACTGATACAAAGATAAATTTCAAAACTTGTGTGTTACATGGACAGGAAAGTTTTAATACATAATTGCATTTGAGTTTTCTGGTTTCACTGCATTTTGAACTATGCTTTGTTCTAGTTTGTGAGTGAAGAGAACATTTATTAGGACTAAAAATGCAGTCATGTTTTATCTTTGGAATTTATTTAATCGTTGCTGGTCCAAACTGCAATATCTCTGGGGAACTTCCAGTGAAAATCAGTCTATGTATATATATGGGTATGTGTATGTGCACATGTATGTGTGTTTGTTTGGTGTATGTGCATGTATACATCTGTGCATTTCTATTGTGGTCCCCTGTCACTGAGCCCTCTGGTGTTTAACAGAATGGGTTCCAGAACTGCCTAAGTGTGACTTAAGTTCTCATTATGATGACTTCACTTTGAGGTGATCAGACATCACTTATCTGACTGTGCCTTTTATGTAAACTATCTCCACTAGATCATCACTGCTCTGATTGATTATTTTGATTTTAGGTCTTTTTCCTTTTTGAAAAGACAAGTAGAACTTTCCAAATGTACCTGAGGGTTTGTTACTGTCATTTTAGGTCACAAGTTATTAGCATTCAGGAGTCCAGACAGTGTGATAAGACTTAGAATTCCTACTTAGTAAAGATTATTTCCTTAAAAGGGAACTTATTGGAACTTATATTTATTTCGGCTGCAAAAGTAGCAAATTGAAAACAGTTTCTAGCACTTCTATGCAGCTTCAATAACAGTAATGCTACATTAACACCTTGATATTAAATAACATTTATAATTTCCTTAATAACATTTAAGTAGGAAGCAAGGAGAAACAAGCTGTTACAAGTCTTTATTGTCAGATGTATTTTCAAAATAGGCTTTGCTCATCCAGTTATTTGAAGTCTTTACACCTAAATGCTAAGGTCTCTGCTTTAAAAACTGTGACTGTTGCTTTTTTAAAAAAATAAGTACACAAATAAACCAAGAATACACCTGATGATATTTTTAGCTACATTATGACAGTCACTGCTGGCAGCTTAACTTTCATTTATGCAAAGTTTATGCACATAAGACTTTAATAGTTCTAGAAGAAAGGAACTAAAAATAAATGGAATTTCAGCAGTAATCAAACCATTGCTATATTTTGGTGGCACCATTTCAACTATTATTAAAGCCACATTTCCAAAAGGCCATAAAAAGAATGAAATTTTTTTCAAGAATGAAAAAAAACAATAAAAAGGATGAATATCAAAGGGATAAATTAAGTAATGCTAGACAAATGCTCAGCACATTAAAATCCAGATACAACAGTTGCACTGTGACCTGTCTTTCTGTTCCAAGTGAGTGCATCTTACTGAACTCAATCTCACTAAAGCTCTGTAAAAGCCCTGAAGTCTGCTCATGTGGATAGGTGAAAGATAGGTGGAAACTGTGCAAAACTTCAACAGATGAAAACTGACATTTTTCTTAACTAGGTGGGTGAAAAACATATCACAGTGACTCAAAAAATAGCAGTACAGAAAAATGTTCTGCTTTATCTAACATAGATTCCACAGGGCAAATATTACTTCCATTATCAGTGCTTTTATAAAGGAACAAAAAAATGGCATTTCATTGCCCAGAACAAGAGAAAAACAAATGCATATTTTATCAATATTTTTTCCTAGGTGATTTTTGTTTTATGGGAAAAGTTGTTTGAATTTATTTTTATTTCTTCCAAAGATGTTGTATCAGGAGAAAAGAAATAGATTAAAGCAGTTCTGGTAGATAAACTTATCTAAAAACTAATCCAAAAGTTGTGAAGTTCTTTTTCACTTTCTTGGGGTCATTTATGTTATTTTGCTTATGTTTTATATCAATTTTATTTAAACATAGAATATCAATTGACAAAAAAAGGAATTGTAGTGGTGATTTACAGTCTTTGTTAAATTTCACAGAAGCAATGACAAGAAACCCATAGATATTTCCTAAAAATGTAAGAACTTTGTCTTAACAAGTGTAGGAAAAAGATTCCCAAGTTCCCATTAACTTTTACTGGAATATGATCACTCGCTCTTTCTGTAGCTGCTTGTCACTTATGGAATTAAACTATTATGGTTACTCATTTTCTTTTGCAAAAATTAAGTTATTCTGAGAAATTAATAGCCTTTGTATTTGCTTAATATTGAAATAAATGCTTAACATATATTTAAAAAAAAATATATATTCAATAGGCAATGCCTGTACCTGGCACTAGGAAGCACTAAATTATGCAGTAAAGCCCCAGGCAAGGTACTATTAGTCAGAGGATAGTGCCAAATTTTCCTCCTGTGAAGAGAGGTATGTCCTCAAATTATATTCATTGATGTCAGTACAATATGGTACTAAGTAGATTTTTTTATGTTACTGTAAATAAAAGGAATGTACAAAATATTTCCCGATATTCATTTAATGGGTCTAAGGATTCAAATAATGGGTCTAAGGAGGAACTAATGGGTCTAAGGAGGAACTATTCATTTACAAATAATGGGTCTAAGTGATTTACTAGTTATCCTATAAGATTTACAACAGCATTATATTAAGCATTACTGACAAATTATGGAATTATGCAGATCTTTCGGTCTAGTCTTGAGCAAAGCCCATTTCAAGTAAAACAATCTTTATATATATATATATATATTTATTTATGCATAATAACCAGTCTAAATGAAATGAAAACCTGTTCCTATTCGATAAAACACAAAAAGAATTTCAAAGTAAGTATTCTGAGTTAATCAGATTTAGGATTAAATTACAGGTTTAATCTGTATTTTGGGATACTGGTTACTTGCTGCAGATCTTTTCCTGTCAATGAACTACCTCCACCCCACTGAAAAAACTTATGAAATTTAGGTTAACACTAACGATGAAATGACTTTTTTCCCTGAATAGCAGCTAAACTCTTTCTGCTATATATTTCTTTCAGCAATATATCAGATTGCATACTATCAACAAAAGAATTATTTCATTCAAAGAAATTGTATGCCTTCTAACTACATCTCAAAAAACCCAAGTTTCACACTGCCTGAAACAAAGGTAACAACCTAAGGCACTTTATTGCTAGTAAAGAAGCTGCTCTATCACAGACACAATCCTTTTAGGACATTTAGGACGTGACATTCACTCTATACACCTCCTATGCAGTTGCATGCATGTCAGTACCAGCACCAGTGCAACAGCATAATGAAACAAGTACATACATAGAAATGTGGATAACTGAGAAAACACAGATTTTTTTTTTTTAAACACAAAGCTTTAAATACTTTCTTGTCCTAGAACCTATAGAAATACATGAATCAGGTTAGCATATAAAATATACCTAGTATTTTTAAATTGGCATGGATTCACTCTGCAAATGTGAAGGATTGCCTGAAACTATGCAGTGTGTGTACTTAAACAGTCTCTGAGGCAAAAGTATTGAAGTAATTTTAGCAAGTTTTCCATTTAATGTACTTTAATCTGCACTGTGAAGACTTCTCAGAAGGTAGAACTGGATTTTCAAATTTTTGTTTAATGAAACTGAAGCACTAAGTAGACTGCAAGAATCACAGAATGCACTCCAGCTGCAAGTAGTCACTCGGTCTTTGGAACCAGACTACAAGTGTCTCGAAGTTAAAAAAAAAATTATAGTGCAGTTACCAAAGTTTTAAATACAAATTTTAGGAAGATATGAAGACACCCTAAAAAAGTTAGTGATAATGTGATATCGATGTCTGATATTCAAATTAGTCTGAAGCTAAGAGCAGTTACTGCATTCCCATCAAACCATTTTTTAACCTTTGTAGTTAACAAAAAGTAAGATTTGAGCTTTTAATTAACCCAGGACTGAGTAGTGTCTCTTGTATGCCAGCCCAACATAAATGGTAAGAAATACTTTAAGATGACAGTTTAAGTAAATTATAATGATTTAAAAGCCATACAGAAGCTTGGAATTTCTGTTGGATTACTTGACAGAATTCATACAAAACTATTAAAAATGCCTGATAATTTATGCTCAAACAAGGACAAGTCCATCTCATCCGTGTAACAGATAATTTATATTTAGTAGATATCTTTATGCTTAAAGATACGAAGCCAAATATATTTAAAATATAAAAAAAGATTTAATCTGCTCCAGATTTACCTGTGTAAGGTGTTTCTTTACTTAATGGCTTTGAAAGAAATTAGTGGAATTAAGTTAGCATATGATAAATGAGATTCTAAATAAGTAAGAACTGGGTTTAAAATCCTATCTGATTTTGTGAATTCTTAAGGAACACTAAGCATTAATTGTACAGTATTGATTCAAAGAGGAAGTGCAATCATTGAAAATCTATAGACCTGCATATATTCAGTGAAGTCTCTTGTTCATTGTCTTCAAAGGAAAAGGAATGAATATAAGAAGTTGAGAAAGTAGTTTCTAACCTTTGGACTAATTCTATGAACAAATGCCCAGAAATTAGGCCAGTCTTTACGAGGAAGCCCAAATACCTCCCTGCAAACATGTAGGAGTGACTAACTGTATCTATGTGCACGGAGTGAGAACTCAATGAGGAAAGGCTTATTTGCAGTGGTTAGGATTCTTCTGAGATTCACACATCCACTTTCAAATCTCCTGGTGTTTTTGTTCTGGAAGTGTCTTTATGTTGTCAAAATATGTAGCTGATAACTAACTGAAGGTCTTATTGCAGGCATGCCATTTATGCTTGAGAATGAAAGAAGCAGAGAAATTGAAAAATGTGTAATCTCTCTAGAGAATGCAAAAGCCACAAAAGAAAAGAACCTAGGTACATGATCACTTTCAAGACGAGTATTCATATGTTAGGATACCTCAAAGAAATCTGAATATTGATAAATATCTTTCCCTTTCTTTTGTTATCAGTGCAAACTTGAACTGGAAATAACCAAGATGGGATGCTAGCTCTAGCCATATTGCTTTACCATTCTTTATGCACTGTTGTAGTGTAACTTTTGAAATCATGCCAGGCTAAAATAAGCACCCCATTTCTCTGGCTTGGAAAATCTGACTCCTCCATCTTCATTGCCTACCTGAGCTGGGATTTATGTAGGTTTTGGCAAGTACAAATAAGGCTCCTCATCTAAACACCTAAACCTATATTTAAGCCAATCACATACACACATATGCACACGTTCGCCAAATACCATTGATTTTATTGGCTCATTGTGTAAAAAGTTATATAAAATTTGGCTTCATGTCCTTTGTCCATATTTTCATGCTGTCTGTATAAAAACTCCACTATTTAAAAATATTTCTCCCTTCAGAATATAATTTATATGACCTTTATGCTTGTTCATCTCTCTTGAGATATATAAAGACATGATAATATTCCCATATTCACTATTTTCGAAGCTGTGTAACTTGTAATAATCTTATACACTTAGCTAAAACCACAATTTTAGGAAGCTGGAGATTGGGCTTGTTTGGTTTATTTTTAATTATTAAGCTACTGCCTAATGAGAACTTATGCTATAGCTTACCAGAGTGAGCATTTGGTCCTTATTCATATTGATATAAACACCTTAAAGTGAATTATTTTCCTTATAGAGCTCACTGGGTTTCAGCTACAACATCTAATCTGTGCTCTTAATCATTTCATTATTAGTAATTCCTACACAATCATCACCTTCAGTTTTACATCAGTATTTTCTAATGATTTCTTTTTAAAATCCATTTTATAGTTGCTGGGTTATTCTGGGAAGCAGTGATGAAAAAGGGAGTGAAATCAATGTAGAAGGCTCATCTGCTACAGCCATTCCAAGTAGTATCTGTTCCAGGTCCACAGGGTACTCATCACAGGCACCATACTTTGAAACTGGGGAAAAATAGGTAAAACCCAATATGTATCTAAATATTGAGAAAAACTAGCATTCTTTAAAATCAAGACTTGAACATAACTGATGTCTTAAGTATATTACATAAATTTGGGAGTTCTAAATTACACGAATGAGTCTGACATGAGAAGCACACATATATGCATTTATAAGCTGGTGTAAAAAGTTCTGAACAGCACAGAAATCCGAAGACATAACTGATCAGTTCAGAGCCAAAATTATGGATCTGATGTGGCAACTTGGAAAATGAGAAGGCAGACTACAGAACTGTCGGGTTTTTATATCATAGGTTCTACCAGCATGGAAAATGAAGGCTATCAACCACTTTTCCAACTAATGGTCGTCTCCTTAGGGGGTGAGCACATGCAGAACACCCAAAACTTCTAAGTGGTACAGAATCAATTTTTTACATTCAGTACATCCAGCCCTGATAGAGCTATAGCTGTTGTCAGGACTACTGATAATTTCTGCGTCTTTGGCTTCAGCTGCCTTCTAGTGATTTTCTTACTGAATATAAATTTGAGAGGGAAAAACCAAAAGCCTCATCAACATATATTTAGTTTAGAAAGATAGCAACAATGTCGAGTAATGGTAGCTTATTTCCCTTTAAGAATGTTTTGAGATTTTTATGCTTAAATAATTTCAGAAAATGAAATAGAGCTTTAAATTATTCCATAAGTAGGAATTAGGACAAGAAAACATTGCAAAAGCTGATAGAAATTCATGTAAAATCACAACTGAAGAATCATAGAATAGTTTGAGTTAGAAGGGACCTCCAAAGATCATCTAGTCCAACCTGTCTGCAATAAGCAGGGACATCTTCAACTCGATAAGATTGCTCAGAGCCCCATCCAATTAATCAGTGGTGATTTGATTCACAGAGAAGTATAATAGAATGAAATAGGATATTCAATCTGTTAGGCCAGGAACTTCTGAATGGTACAGGTCATAGGTTCATTCCAAATGTGTTTCTTTTGTGAAGAAATACATTCCATTTTATTGGGGGCCATCAAAGTAAAAGGACATTGCTGTGTTGCTCTTGGCTCTGTCAACTAGTGTACTGATGCATGCAGCAAACTCCGCAGGACAGGATAAAAATAATGCTGAATTTCTCAGTTTCCTGGTCACAACACCAAGTGTGTCTGGATCACATCACCACCAGTGAGTAATTGCATAAATAGTGCATAATGCATTGCTAAAACTAGAAAGATATTTATGTCTCTGAAATTTTATTGAAAATGTTCAGACAAAAGTATCATTGCAGTTTGCTTAAAGCACGTATTTCTAAGCCACCATCTTATTTCTAAATCTACTTCCTTTACAGTAAAAAGAGATGTCCTTTAAAAATAACAAAATGTTGTTTTCAGATATTGAAATTTCAGTAGACTTCAATCTACTTAGAAAACTTAGAGGCTCCTGGAATACATCTATCCTCTCAGAAACACTGGGTCTTCACAAATGACTTGAACATTAATAGTACTACTGCTAGTTTTGGCAATGACCTCATCATCACATTTACTTTGAACAAAGTAGATATCAAAAATTCTTTCTAGAAACACATATGGAAGACCTATGATAACTACAAAAAATCAGCACTAAGAATGGTTATGTCCTTTTTGATAGTCTGAAAACTGCCTTTTCTCTAGTTCTAATTAATGACATTGATTATATTCTTAACAAGAAGTCAGTTAAAATTCTATATAACATTACTTTAAATTTTTTATTTTGTAGGTAAGTGCTGAGCTTGCTATTGTCTACATAGTCAAGAAAGGAAAGAATGAAGAAACAAACAAATTATAAAACAACGAATGAAGAAGGCAGAGGAGGGACAAAAAAAAGGCAGCACTGGGAGAATTCAAAGGACCTGAATTTCCTCATATAGAAATCATAAACATCTTTGATAACAGGATGAAACTTGATGTAATAATGATAAAGGCAAATGAATGAAACTTAAGTTGCCTGTGTGAATATTTAGGATGAGTGACTGGTTCCTTAGAATGAACACCTCACTTAGCATACATGAAAGCATTCCACAAAAATTATTCTTCTATTCTTTTCAGTCTTTCTATATTTAAATGTTTGAGTTTGGAAGTAGGTTCTGTGCAATAATCAGTTGTAACAACCATCATCAGAATTATAACAAAATGCACGTCTCCTTCAGTAACAGCTGTGGGAGAAATTGAGGAATATCTTCCTAGATTTATTCCATGTCCACACTGGCACTAGTGTTTTACACTGTCTCAACTAAACAAGCATTTTTAAATCTGAAGAAGGCAGGTTAACACACAGTTTAGGCATGGATTTTCCCTTTGTGAATGAGAATGAGACATAATGAATAGCTGTATTGAGTTTAGAAGCTATAGGAGAAGGTGAATGAAAAATGGGAAGATAAGGAATAAAATGAGAAACAAGGAGCATAGAAAATGAAAGGACTGTATTCATATGCACTAAACATGTGCAAAGTCACTTGCCACTAAACACAGTAAAAATTAGAAGGGATGTCATTGTCCCTCTGACTACATTTATCTGATAATCAACACTTTTTATACTTGTAATCCTGAATACTCATTTCAAACCTGCATTAATGAGATGATCAAGCTGGTTTACTACTGCCTCATGAATCTTTCCAAAGAGAACTCATTTTCTCAGATCATTTACTGCAGTATCAGTCCATTGTTTCATCCTGATCAGGCTGTTATAAACCTGCTTCTGTCTCACCTGTTAGTTTAAATTTATAAAGATGTATAAATTAAAGTGCTTTGACTTTCCAGTGCTCACTTTTCTTTGCTGAGGAATCTACTTCTGATAGTCAGCAATCAAAACAGTGGTCTCAAAATATTAACATTTATCCATTTTAACACAGCTAAATTTTCTTTACCAATCACTTAGTTTCATATAGAATTATATGTATTAGAGTGGTTTGTTGTGCTCTTCCATATCTTTTATTCTTATTATTCTAAGGAATTTTGTTTGTATGTGAAAACAAACTCTTTTGTTCCCATATTCTTTTTAAACAAAACCAATAAGGTTCATTTTGAGCTTTTCATCAAAAGTGCTATGCCAAGAGCAGCAGTCCTATATGACTTTTCTGGGGAGGCTTGTTTCATACATACAGGGTTTGCTGCTATTGAGCTGCAGACTTACGGTCTCCATCTCAGGTTTTAAAGCACATTACAGTATGTTGCGCGTGCCGACCCTAGCTAAAGCTCCGCCAGCATTTCCATAATAAAAGCTCTTATTTCCAGAGGTTCCAGCTGTACAGTTGGCTGTTAAAACATGCACTAAGCTAAAATTGCATGTACAAGATTTCAATATGGAATTAATACAAACTAAAAAAAACCATTCTATTTGATGATTTTTAGGCTATAACTTCTAAAAAAAGTAGTAGTTCATGACACTTATTGTTGCCCTTTCAAAAATAATAATAAATAAAAAAAAATTAAAATTTTCAAAATAATTATGTAAATATGTGATCTGCTTTCGCAGAAGGCTTGCTCTATACATAGGAATTGGTTTTAATGTATACAACAGTGGTGAACAAGTGTAGTTGTTTACCAAGAAGAATTAAAAAATGACACACTGTCATCCTGCCTACACAGTACACTGCTGATGATGGGTTTATTGCTCATAAGCATCCTAATCCTGCAAAAGCAGGGATGTGTACATCAATATATAATTTTGCTTTTTAGGCAGGGGACAGCACTCATAATGAACCCTATCTTAAATTAGCTATGGAAACCTCATTACTTTTACTTTATATTTTGTGATTTGCAGTTCTTTTACTTAACTTAGAAGACAGGTAGAAATAATAAATTCTGGATGATCTCCTTATTTCTCCCTAATTTTATCTGTATAATTTCATTATGCTTTCCTAGGCCCATTCTCAGTGATCCCGTGCTATGCATCTTGCCTGTCTATATGCCAAATTCTGACTCAGGTGATGCACTCTTTTCATCTTTTAATTTATGTAGATTTTTCTCTCTGACAAGGGTATCTATGACTCATCTTTACCTTGCTGATGGACCTTTCCGAGAAGAAACGTATAAGTTTCAGAGAATTAATTGCATTCATTCTACTGGTAGGCAGAAAGGAATGTGCAAGGTATCCCTTCCATAGTCTCCACTACAGCCTGTGACTGTTCTGCAGTTGTGGGGTGGGTTTGGAAATGAAGGTTTAGAGGGGCCTGAATCCCATAGGTTGCTGAACTCCCTTCTAGTTGGGCGAAGAAAGCAAAGGGAAACTGTCTGCTTATTCAGGGGCACAAAATCTTTGTCCACACCATTGTGCAATGGGAAATAAATGATGGGAATCATTATCACATTATGAACATGAAGATATCTAGATCTAAACCAAAAGTATATGAACCAGTGAGTATTCTGACATTTGGTGCTATAATTATGTGGTGAGCCTGTTACACAGATCTACAAGCAACCCTCCCTTCAGCATTTGTTGTCATTATATTTGAACAACTGTTACATAAATATTGCTTGTCAGGAGAAAAAGTATACTGATATGTGTGAAAATCAAGATTAAAGAAACCTAGTGCAGCACAATAAAGCAATTTTAAAGTTTCCTTTAATGATAAGGCAAATAAGCAGTATGCAAAGTATTTCTATATACCAAATTATTTCTTGAACTTATATATATTGAAATACTCAGATACATATGGAAACCAATACAAACTGAAGTGTAATACTTCAAAGTGTTCAGCAGAAGACAGGTAGGAGAAGCTTTTTTTAAAGGTTTTGGGAGTGCCTCTTGTTCCTTCTGATAAAGTTGAAAAAATAAAATGGATGAAACCTCTGGTTTAGGTAAACTTATCTTATAGCTATACAAGAGTTTCAGATAAAGTATCAGACTACATAAACCAACAAAGACCAGAAGACCATGTTTACAAATCAAATAACCACATTTTCTTATTTTGTGTACAATACTAAATTGAATGGAAAAGCAGTGACTTATGCTACACAGCCTAAAGTTCCATACACATAAACAGGAAAAAGTAAAATTCCATACTGATGAGAGGAAATGAGGTCCACAGTTCAAATGAAAACTATTTATTAGCTGTATAATATCAATAGTAAGTAGAAGTACTTTAAAATATGAAGAGAGTTTCTGGTTTTAGAGCCCAATCCAAATGAAATGACCACTATCACCCCATTGTATTCAGTTTTTTTCAGGAGTGGGTAACACTGGTTTAAATCCAACTTTTTAGCATCTTTGGGCGGAAGTCCCAGGCAGAGAGGGGGCATACACATTTTTTATAACATAAAAATTTAACAGCATCTCATAAGGGTTAAAGATAATCTTTCAGGAAAAAAATCATATGGAAAATGTCTGCCAGCCACTGATCCATTGCTAAAGGCTAATCTGCATCCATGAACAGTCAGGAGTGTTTGTGGAGAAGGAATTAATATTACAAAAAGAGGGATCAGACTCTCCCCCTACAGCAATGCTGGTGTTACGCATAGACTCTGTATAGTTGCACATGGATAATTCTGTATACAATATAATCATGTTACTGTAATTTCTGTTTGCCATCCCTTAGCTGCTGTCTGCAATATCCTTTAATGGTAACTAAAGCCAAACAACTGTCTCTTATCAAGTGTATGAGTAAAACAGGACTTTAAAAAAAAAAAAAAAGACCTAAGACCTACCAGCAAGTAAACAGCAGAAATATTTTGTCTTCTATCCTTTTGGTCTTTAAAGAGGAATGCAAAATATCTTATAAAACATTAATACTATTTCTTTAATCTGTGTGTGTGAGTGGGCAGGAAAAGGGGGAGATAATTGTGGGGTTTTTTTGGTAGCAAGAGCAGCTTTTAAAGGGACAGAACAAAATACTGATCATATTTAAGTTAATTGAGGTCAAACTCATCAATTTTAAAGGATGCAAGATCACACTGTCTTGTAAGTAAAGTCAGTTATATCTGTGACCTCTGCACCAATTTTTTATCATAATATACAGTTATATTATGAGGAATGGCTGAGAGAGCTGGGAGTGTTTAGCCTGGAGAAGAGGAGGATGAGAGGAGACTTCATTGCTCTCTATAACCACCTGAGGGGAGGTTGTAGAGAGGAGGGTGCTGGCCTCTTCTCCCAAGTGACAGGGGACAGACAAGAGGAAATGGCCTCAAGCTCAACCAGGGGACATTTAGGCTGGATAGTAGGAAAAATTTTTTCACGGAAAGGGTCATTGGGCACTGGAACAGGCTGCCCAGGAAGGTGGTTGATTCACCTTCCTTGGAGGTGTTTAAGGCATGGGTGGACGAGGTGCTGAGGGGCATGGTTTAGTGTTTGATAGGAATGGCTGGACTTGATGATCCGGTGGGTCTCTTCCAACCAGGTTATTCTATGATTCTATGATAAATGCCCTCCCCAAATATCACATAGCCTGTTACTCATTTCTGTTGCTAAGGGTGATGTTTTCTTATGTACCACTGACATTTAGATTGTCTTCACTTTCTGTGTGGTATATAGTCAGATTCCTGTAGAAAAGCTGGAAATAACGAGAAGCAATCACTAAGACTTTTCAGCTTTTTAAAGATCACCAGTGAGCAATGGAGCGATCTCTATCAGTGATGGATGGACAACATCTTTGAGTTATAAAACTGAATGTTACACTGTGCATAGATTTAGAGCATACTATTTTCTTCTATAAACATGGTAGTTTATTCAGTAAATAAAATTCTAGCCAATCTCTGGAAAAGCAGAAGAATCTTCAAAAGTAACATTTGATCAAACACCATAAATTCAATCCATGCATAAGGAGGAGTCCACAATTAACTTGGATGTTTTAATTTATTTTAACATCTAGTTCTGGATTTAAAAATAATTTCTTTACATTACTTTCTTTTTTTATCAATACATGCATGCAGGAAAATCCAATGGGTGTTTGTAACTTATCACTTTAGTGCCCTTTTTTTCCCCTCCCTGTTCCTTCTCTTTGACTGAACAGAAAATAATGAGATTAGTAAATCAGAATATAACAAAAAAGGAAGGTCTTTAAATACAAATTTTAATTTGGTATTTTTAACCTACATAGCTAAAACAATACCCTGGAAAAAGGCCGAGGAAATATATAAAAATTTTCAAAACTTAAATATTGAAGAAACTGATGAATGTTTTGAGCCACAAACAGTTCTTATACTTACCATATCAAATTTCATAAGTCACAGATCTTCGTACGCTGACAGTTTTCCCTCATGCAATGAAGTTCTATCCACCTCTTACTAATTAGGTGGATTTGTTCTCAGAATTCCACAAAGACCACACTCATTGTAGTTGTAAGGGTAAAGCCAACAGACATATCTCAAGTGTTTTACACAGCATGAAAAAAGGGTGAGGAAAAACTTTTATTTTCATCTTATACTGAGGGCAGTGAAAAGTACTGCATTAAATCATTCAAAAGAGGAAAGAAACTCAGCAGTCCAAAATAATGCATGGCAAAGAGCTTAGAATGAAAAATTATGTTACTCTGAAGTTAGAGAGGTAAATAGCCTGGAACCAAACTCAGCAGCTGAGGCCCAGCTCAGCAGTGTACTTCTTGCAGTGTGTTTTTACAATATGAGCAAACAAAAACTGCAGACACTCAGGTTTGTTTTGTGTAATTTATTTTGGTTTGTTGACTCAAATTTCCACACTTCTCTTTTGGTGCCTGGCTTTTTCTTACTCTCAGAAAATATGCCTTGATTTAGCAGCTGTTTCACCTTTCTCCCTCTTTACCTACTGCCTGTATGTAGAGAGCCTTTGATATCTGTATGCAGAAGATACTGGAGATCTTTTTCAGTGCTGGGAGTAGCAGGCTTCAGCCAGCAAAACACCCTGCAGTGAACTTCTTAACTGGCAGGAGGAAGAAGTCCTCCCAACATTAAACCAAAATTTGTTTTAAAAAAAAAATGTCTGTTGAAATACTTTTGCCCTCTAACCCCTCCCTTACAGGTATCTAAGTCCATTTGGTGCTTTCATGTTTTCTAGTTGTCATGTCTTAAAACAGAAAGCTTTTTGTTTCCTACTACATGCAATCCAAAGAGCAATATCAGCACTGAGGATATTTATTTATTATCACTATCGTGATTCCCCTCAGTATTTCCACATTAAATAGCTTATGTTCTAAATTAATGGCTATGAAAATAGTTTAATTTTAGTATGGATTAAAGTCCTGAGAAAGAATTCTGAAATTAAGACATCAGTGTAAAGAAGACATGCCAGTGAAAGAATAGGTATTACTTAAAGGCTTACTGTTTCATTAGCTGTGAGAAAACTTCGCAGAACTTCCTGTAACAGTTATAATCCTATTCATAGGCCCCATCTGTGGGTTATTTTGGAATTTCTGCAATAAAAAGTAAAAGGGAAATTTTCCTTACTCATCTGACAAATATCTGTGTTACACAAAGAGGAAAAAAAGAAGCAGAAAAAATCCCCAACATATTTAACTCTGAGTCCCTCACTCTGCTCATTTCAGCTTTTAACTGCATAAAGGGATTCAATGCAAACCTTTTCCAATACTAGAGGGAAAATATGAAAAAAAATTTTTTGTGCTAATCATTCCTGTCCCTCAGAAAAAGAACTCCAAAGCCTTCCTTTCTGTCTGCTACTTTAACTATTATTAAGATAAATACTCTATAGGTATAGTTTAAAAAAATATAATTTACAATACTTTAACATTTCTGTCTATCTTGACATTGCATTCGCATAGCTAAGAACAGCTTATAAAACGTCTCTACATATATGTACATACACAGACACAATCTAAATTTTGATGAATAATGATTCATAGAAACAAAGAGAAAAATAATCAGCAAGTCTGGATTTAGTAATTAATACTTTAATTCTGAAAATAAGCATTCTAATAGTAAAACCCAATACTTTTAATGTATGGTATGGGAATAGATGTAGTATACTAAATATTATATATACATATGCTCTCCTTGCATTCTATATTACATAGAGACATACACTAGCATATGTACGTATACTAAGAATACATGCATTATATTTAGAATAAAGATACAATAATTGGTCAAATCCATTGTTATCCCAGTGTATAATGTAAGACCATTTTATTTTTATTTGTTTATCTGTTTTATTTGCATGTCCTATTTAAAGTTATGTATCAAATAGACTTAGTATTCACATTGATGTAAAATACCATATTTGCCAGAAAAGGGATTTTGTAGCATAAATTTGAATGAAAAGGACTCAGTTTGCTATCCCAACTGTGCTTATGTAATATCTGTCTGCTGTCAGCTGGGCTGGTCCTACTTTCCTGTTTCCCTTGCTGGCTCCATCACTTCTCTGGTTATACTACCAGCATTAATCTAACATTATGGTTAGCTGGCCAGAGTTAATATGATCAAACTGCCTCTTAGACAAGAAGAAAGTAAGTTGCAGGAAAAAAGATTAAATGTCTGGACCACCTCAAAGACTTCAGAGGAGATGTAGCTTATTAAACATGACATAAATGTTCTTGAAGTCACTCTTTCCAATTAAAAGAAACTTGAGGTGTAAGTTACATTGAAAAGGCAGTCTCTGACAGAGAACTTGTCATATAAACCTTCCAATAAACCATATAGGAATGGAAGACAAAGACCTTCCTAATTTAATTTTAACAGCTATACGCAAAACATAGGATTTCATTCTTTTTTGTCAGCATCTTACAGACATCCACATATCTCTATTCTTTCATAAGAAATAGCACCTCAGGGGGTGCTTTTGTGCCCTGCCATGCTCCCTGGCGTGTTTAGAAGGAATATGCCGTGTTATATTCACTGTCCAAGTTGAGTCCCATCACCGGCAAAGCTCTTCATCTCACAGGAAGGCATTGAGGCATTCCACCTCTGTTCTGAAGGAGTTCGACACAATTATTAATCCCAGAAATTCCTAACAATTTTGGTAAAATTGGCTGTAAACCTGATGCCTATCAGTGTTTTGATTCTGGTCTAAACCAAGCATTATCTGAACATTCACTGATACAATCTGTAAAAGAATGTTTCAGTGCAAGAATCAAATGAATTCTTTGAACCCTTTATGGCCAATTCCCCGTATGTAACAGCATTACCTGTATAGTATATGTGCATATTTATTTATACATATAACTATATAATATATAATGTATACTCATACAGATGCATATGTATAGAAAAAATAATTAAAATCTCTCACCCTTATGTTCATCCAAATCAGATAAGGACTATTGAAAACTTCCCTTAAGTATTAAAAAATACACTGTATGTATGATCCTAATCCTGCTTTAACTGTAGCTGCAAGACAGAATCTTTTATATTTTCCTGTGTTCAGAACCACCAGCAAATGTGGGGGCAAATCCAATATTTAGGGACATATAGTTTTATCTTTGGTATTTCTCTAGCTATAGAATTCTACTTTCTCTGTCCTGTGTAGAGCCCACTAACTAAATTAATTTTCCAGAATGGCTTTTTGTCTTGAGGTGAAAATGTCATACAATGGACAATCCAATACTTCCCTTGATAGAATGTTCCAATTTCAAATTGCTTTTCACAAAGATTTCTCAGGAGGCAGTGAGAGATCCTTTGATTTTAATAAATGATACAACCTAACATAAAAATGAGGTAGTAAAAGTAACTTCAGTTGGCTTGTATATGAAGTGTCACTAAAGTCAATTAAAGGACCAATGCCTTTTTGTTCATTTATGTCAAGAAAACTGTATAAATGGCAGTTGTAAGCCTAGGTTTGTGTAATGGAGAACCTACTTTTAGATGCAATCCAGTAAAATCAAAGGATCATCAGAAATCTCAACTGAGGTTTCTTTTATTTCTATGGGTTTAAGTGAAAAAAAAAATTGTAAGACAAACTTCACATTGAAATGACTGCAGACATCAGAGAAACATGGACAAATCATCATTTGAAAGGAAGGAAACAATGAAATCCACCTGAAAATCTAACGTATCTGTTAATGCTGAATGTTTTCTTAACAGAGGGAATACATATGTCATATGCATATCATGAGTAACATATATAAGTCTATGAGAGTAACATATAAAGTCTATGGGACCTGATGAGATGTAACTCTAAGCCCTGAGGAAACCAGCAGATGTGGTTGCCAAGATATTCTTAATGATATTTGAAAAGCCATGATAATTGGGAGAAGTCCCTGGTGACTGGAAGAAGGGTAATGTTGTGCCCACTTTTAAAAACGTCAGAAAAGACAACCCTGGGAATTACTAACCTCACTTCTGTGCCTGGGAAAATCATGCAACAGATCCTCCTAGAAGCTATGCTAAAGCACATGAAGGACACAGAAGTGATTAATGGCAGCCAGCACAGCTTCACCAGGGGCTTCCTATGATGGGGAAACCACAGCAGCTGACATGTGCAAAGCGATCTGTAAAGCCTTTGGCACAGTTCCCATCAACATCCTTGTCTCTAAATTGGAGAGATAGATTTGATGGGTAGATGGTACAGTGGATAAGAAACTGGTTGGATGGTCATATTCAGAGAGTAATGTCAATGGCTCAAAGTCCAGATGGAGATTCTTGAAAAATGGTGTCCCCTAGGGGTCTGTAATGAGGTGAGTGCTGTTTAATATCTTCATCAATAGTATTGACAGGGAGATTGAGAGCACCCTCAGCAAGTTTGCAGATGACATCAAGTGGTATAGTTGCCACACCAGAAGGATGGGTTGTCATCCAGAGGGACCTGGACAGGCTGGAGAAATGGGCCTCTCTGAACCTCATGAGTTTCAATAGGGGCAAGTGCAAGGTCCTGCACCTAGGTTGGGGCATATATGTTTTTTCAGTACATGATGGGGGATGACATGATTCAGAGCTGCCCTGTAGAGAATCACTTGGGGATGCTGGTCGACGAGAAGCTCAACATGATCTTTGAGGTCCCTTCCAACCCAGACTATTCTACGATTCTATGATCCTATGAATATTTTGAAAAAGGTAAAACAATAGAAAATTTTGGGGTATTTCTAACAGGAAAAAGAAATGTGATCTTGGAGGGTCAAACAATACAAAAAAACCCTCGATATCTTTATCTGCTATATAAAAGTACTGGCCGTGAAATACATAGTTCCTTTACATCATGGAAAGGGACACTTGCTTACATATTGCAATATGGTCCACAGTTTTTGGAACCTCCACACAAGAAACTTGTCAAGAAACCGGAGGAAATGATTAAAGGATTGGAAAGCTTGATTTATGAGTTTTAGTATATCTAACCAAATACATAGTAAATAGAGAGGTATGAATATCTTATAACTACAACAGAACATTCACAAATATTACGAGGCTGCTGCAGAGGAATAGATATTGACAACTTCTTGAAAGGGTAAACTCTTTACTCATACCACACAGATGTTGTTCTAGGGTAAGATATTCCACAGTGAATAAAGGAGGTAGAATCAATCTTTATACACATCAAATAATTATATTTAATAAAACTAGATATTAGAACAGAAAAAAAATCTACTAATGAAGTAAAATAACTTGAATAAAACCTAGATATCACAACTCAGAAAAAAGCCCCTCTACAAATTCACTAAAAATGGCCTCCACAGAATGAAGAGCAGTATATTTCACTGTTCTGGTTCTGCAGTTTGAGCGATATATTAAATCCTGCTCTTAGATTCTCCTTCCCCCAGTTTTTTCTTCATATACACATTCAGAGTGGTTTCACAAAGATCATGTTTCCAGGTCATTACGCCAAGTTATTTTCTTTCTGTACACTCAATCTGCAGTTTATCCTGTTCTTCAAAAGTATACAGGATAGTAATTTATTTTTCTCTTTGTAGCTAACATAGCTGTTTTAAGCAGCTTGATTTTATTCACAGACAATGCTCATAGTAAAAGTGCTTTTATTTTTTGTCAGACTAGTCCATGTATTTCATCTGAAGTACTAGGTGGAAACAAAAATGTGTATTAAAATATTAATGATCTCACTATTGTGTACTTATTAGTTCAATAAGAAAAAAATGAGGCATAAAGATCAAGTATAATGAGGCCATTACAGAAGAAACAAGGTAATCAATTTCAATATATAACACTACTACAATGATATTAGCTATAATTTAAACCAAGTAATCTCATTTTTTTAGATATGCAAAATGCAAATGAGACATTTTAGTTGTGCTCTGATTTTTTGCTGAAGTCACAACAGTGATGCTAATGAGGAGATGAAAAGGTTAATAAACATTTCCTTTTATTATAGCATTTTTTAAGGTATATAATTTTGGTTTGACAGCTTCCTTTTTAAACTTGAAAATACAACTTAAGATAAAACTAAAACATTTCTTTCACAATCACAAACTGAAAATTATTTATACACACCTGTGACACTTGCATTTTTCCTGAAGCAGTCAAGCAATATTATAAACATATTGTGACTCTATGTATGAAAAATCAAACAACTGCAACAATAAGCAGGTTTTTATAACTTTTCCTGCTGCCCTTACCAATACTTGAGAGGTAATTCAATGTAAAAATGAACATTAAAATGTAAATACCCACAAATGTATTTGCATAACTAATTTATCCTCTGAGTTGCATTTGAGGTCATATTTTGATGCTAGAGAATATAGAATACTGCTGTTATCCAGAGTTCGGCTTGAATGTTAACATTTACAGAATCAAAGCTCCAGCAAAAATTAATGAATACAAAAATATATAAAATAAACTGATATTAGGACAAGCAGGAAAACTCAAGTAAGGAACCCTTTGCATTCAGTCTTCTTTTCAGTGTTTTCTAAGACAACAAAACTCTCAACACTAACATGGCCTAAAAACAAACCAAACCAAAACAAAACAAAATAAAATAAAATAAAATAATATAAACCACCTCTATAAATTTTAATGATAATCTTTGGGTTTCCTAAAACTTTAGGGATGTTTTTAAGAGCATTGCACAAGCAAAACACTGGATAAAAATAATAGAAAGGTCAGTTTTTCTGTGAGCACTTGTCAGTGAGAAAAGACAGCAACTATGCCCCAAAGAGACAACAGAACATATTTAGTATAAACTAGGCTGTAGTGTGTCTTTTCCAGAAAATAAGCTATACAGGAAATTCTACAGGAGAGTTTGATTTTTCCATTACATTTTTAAACAAAATATATTTTGAAGTTTTTTAATACTCTTGGGAGGAATATTCAAGCACTTGAATATACACCTTAATTAAAATCTGTGGGTAAATATATCAAAAAAATTACTTTGTTTCAGCAGGAGTTCCTGTATCACCTTCAGCAGTCAAAGTCATTAGGATATCTTTCAAAAGCCTTAGCTCTAAACTTCTGAAGTCCAGACTTCATTTATCAATCTACCTAACCCAGTTTCAGATCTCCATGCTTTCTATGGGAAATTAAATCATTTATATATATATATATATGAAACTTAGAGTATAATGACATCTACTATTTTCTCCAAATCAAGCATATTGAAAATAAATAGATAGCTTACAAAGTTTGCTCTATCAGCTCAAAATCTGTTAAAATGGTAGCTACCCTAAAGACCAATGAAATAGCATGTGTTACAAAGTGTATCTGAAAACTGATTTTAATTGCAAATAAGCTTTTATCAGTTCATAGTTGGCAATAACCATCTGGAATGGTATTATCTATGATACTAACTAGTTTTAAAACAAACACTGCTTTCTGCTTTGATTTGGACTTGATAATTAAATGAGCATTTAAATACTTAATTTTGGTATTACAGCTTCTTGTTTCTTAAGAAGTATTTAAGGTACGATTTAAACAAGCTTACATCCTCTTCAACACTTCAGCTATATTTCATTTTTAAAAAATGGATTTCAAAGGAAATTCTGGGAAACATGTTCTCAGAAAATTTAAGCTTGGTTTCCAGGCTAAACAACAACAACAAAGGAAGAACTTTCTGTTTATATTTGCCTTTTTCCTTTAAAGTTCTTTCTACATAATTTCATGTCCATCAAAGGTACTGCTTTGTGCTCTTTGCTGGAACTTCATACATGAAAACATCAACCACAAGTAACTCAAGGCTTCTGTAGACTGATGCAGATAACTTTATTCTATGCCCTTCTGGTCACTAGGTTAGGCTACCAAAAAGATTTATTTCATTACATCTTTCATAAACTGCTGTCTGAGTTCTTACTGATACAAGAAAGCTGTTGAAAGCATTTTAAGCCACACTAAGCAGCTTCAGTTTAATCTGACAGTCTTTGGGGAGTTAGATCAATACTTATCGTCAAACACATATTAATTTTGATAATTGCAATAGTTTCTAGCATACTCTGGAACATGTATTTATATGACTTGTTTACCCCAGATGTGCCTATTCACAGGTAAAGATTTTTATGTTCTATACAATAAAGCAGTATTGTACATCTACTTTCAATTTGTGTCTGATTTCCACACTAGTTTGAAAATCATTCAGAGATAGTGTTTAATGCTGGTTCAATAAAATAGAAAAAGAAAAAAAGAAAATAAAAAAATCTGAACTCCACATTTTCTTTCTTATTTTTTTTTCCATTAACTCTAGCTAACCCTAGTTCACACTGCCAGAATGATTTTGTCGATGGCATTTCTTCAAAAGTAGAGAAAGTATGAGTTTGCATGAAAGCTATTGCAGAAGCTTGTTTAATATTTTGCTGTCAGAAGAGCACATTTGCTCTGGATTGCCAGTGCAATCAATCAGATGAATGAGCTTCTTGAACTCAGTTTAGTGCAGTGTCTATAATAGCCTCATTACTAAAGCACCACATAACTCAGCACCCACCCACTGGGGTGGTCTCAGGAACAAATAAGCACAATACAAGTGAATCTGCTGGTCTAGGCACTTCACAGGAGAATTAAGACTCTCAGCAGTAATTGAGAGAAATTCTAATTCTTGTCTTTCTTTTACTCTTTCTTTCACTCTCTCTCTTTTAGAAGAAAGTATCTGAAAGAACACTACTTGACAAGAAAAGTTGGACACTTTAACTTTTATTTACTACAAAATGACCAAAAAAAAAAAAGGGGGAAAAAAAGGAATAAAGAAAACTATGAGGTCACCAGTAAGACAATATAAAAACAATTGCCTTTGACTTACATTTATTATTCCCATGTAAAGAGCTTTAAGAATACAATCTGTTGACTGCATATTTCTTAAATTAAGAAAATATACAATGATGCATGTCAAACATTCAGCAACACTTCTCATTCTGGACCTGATTAAAAAGAAGTAATGTCTGTTGAGAAATTAAAAAGTCCTCCGGTTTATTAAAACCAAACATTTCAGCAAGCTATAGCCTACATACTACATGGAAATCTGTAAAATTCCAGTAACATGTAATTTTTGTGCCTAATCCAATAATGAGACAGCATAGTCAAACAAGACCTTGGAAATAACCAAAAAAGGAAAAATATGTTCAAAGACAGCAGATGTATATTTTTAAAATAAAAGCTATAAGGCTGGATACGTCCAAATAATAATAATTTACCATAAGAAAACAGAGCAAGGGATTTAGGAATGGGATCTCAATCTAGATTTAGAATGTACTCAAACATAGTTCAAGAATAAAAATTAGTTTCTTATCGAGAGATAAAGATTAAGACATTCAGCTTAAGAAATAAATCTGGAAGAAGATGAGCATTGAAGAAAAACCACTGGATTATTCTGAGTAAGAAGCACCATTTCATAACATTTGTTAAAAAAATGTTGGTTTACAACCAGACGTAGAAATCCTTTTGAAAAAAAAAAAATGACATTATTTTGATTAAATTGACCCAAACTTCTCTCTTCTACACATCTTAAACATTTTTGACAGCCCATTGATGACAGCACTATTTCTCTTTGACACATTGAAAAATATCACTGTCTGTCTGGGTGAATTATCAGCAACATGTTCAGCCTCATTTGGTGAGTGTATGATATAAAACTCTTCAAGATTTCCATGTTTTTCATTTTACTCAACACACCAATTGCTATCTCCGTTAATGACTGTTCAGTTAACAGACCAGAGAAGACTCAGCAACAGGTAGCTAAGCTGTGCATGTCATGGAGGTCCTGTAGTTTCTCTGGAAGATGTATGATGTATAACCTATCCATTGAAAGGAAAATGAGATGTAAATATTATGAATCCTAAAGATAAATTTGAACTAATAACATTATTTAGTTTTATCTTTTCACAGATTCCCAGTAGAAGAACCATCTATATCTGTCTAGCCCTGCTTTTCCCCATTGTATATGCATACATACAGTTAAAAGCTCGTTACAGCTGAAGCAGTGATCACTGAAATTATTTCCATACCCTGGAAGTAGATATATCAGTTAGTGCATGATATCTTAAGTTACACATTATATTGACACCTCTGTTTCTGTGATTAATTTTGTTTGGCACTCTAGGCAAAAATCTTTCATTTTATTGCAACAATTTTAATTTTTTTACAGTCACAGAAAAGGAGCTCTCCATTTCCTTTACTTGTTTTTATTTTTTTCTAGGGTAGTGATGTAATCTAAACCCATGAAGTACATTTTGGAGCATTCTCTATCCCCAGATGAACCAAACTTTTCATGTCTTAGATCATTTTTCATTTTATCTCATATTTTGTCACAAATGCACCTTCAGAGTTTGAGGTAAATGAACAGTTTCATTTGGTTTAGAATATTTTTTCAAGAGAATTCGTATGACATTACCTAAAAGGAAAAATATATATTTATGCAAAATGAAGACTGAGGCTAAACATATAGTTGAACAATTTTAACTGTATGTATAATCAGGATTTTTATTTAAGTTCAAAAGATACCGTTTATCTAAAAGATTGAGAAGAAAGAAGTTTCTATTTTATTTCCTCTGTTTTCACAGAAAATGACATACATTCTTAACAGCTCATCAAGGTCTTCAAGTTTGCAAAGCAAGAGGAGTACCTGGAAGAGAACAAAGTGCTGCCTAAAACAGCCAGCCTCCTCTTTGCTAGAAGGTATCCTTGCACTAGATGTGTATACATCACTATATATTACAGCTCCATCTCTGTAGGGTCTTGTCATGTTGCTTTTGTTTACTAAGATCTCCAGAGATTTTCCTAACAGATGTCTGAAAAATAAATAATACCTGTTCTTCAGAATTTATAGCCTAAAATATAACACAAATGGAGAAGACAAGCCATTTGGAGAAACTTTAAAGAAAGAATAATTCATAGTCTAGTGGGATTGTTAGAATTAATGACAACAGAGACAAAAGACAATATTTAGGGCTTGAGGTTCAATCCATGACCCAAAAAGAATATAAAAAGGCACAGAAAACAATATGTAAAAGAGAATTAAAAAAAAATAAAATATTTCTCAACAGAAAAGTCAAGGTTTGTTCCCATCATTTCCTATGACCTTATAGTTTTTTAATTATAGTTTTTAATGTATAATAAAGAAGGTTTCTAACAAAGACTAGAATGCTAAATGTAGAGTTCTAGTGCCTTCAATGAACATATAAACCCAAAATGTCACTATCTTGCAAAGTAATAAGGTGGAACAATTCACAATATTTTCAAGAATTTGAGCATCAACTCAGAACTAATAAAATATTATATAAAAGAAGCTGTTTTGTAATAAAAATTGTTTTAGCAAAAGCACTGCATTCTATACGTAACTACATCATATTTTTGATCTACTTTTTTCTTGATTGCTATCCTTCAGCAGTTTAAAGGACTATAAGTAAAGATTTTGTTTGTTTGTTTTTTCTCTATCCCCAGGTCTTTACTAAACCTTAAGATTTCATTGAATTGTCCTGCTAAAAAACTGGTACCCTATCATTAAAATTCACTCTGCTTGGAAATCTTAAAGCATATATTTCAAAGAATGTGAAATTTCCTGAGCTAAATTTGGCTTGGCTGTATTCAAGTGATGTTATAAGCATGCAGACTACACAGTTCTTTAAAATGTGAGCTATAAATAAATGAACCCCCTTTTAGACGTTTTTGTTGAAAAGACTTCTGCGTATATCACATATGGACATATAGTTTCAAGTTCTGTCTCTTTCCACAATTAAAATTATGGCCAATTCTGCTATTTCATTTTTTCTCTCCATCTTTTCTATTATTTCAAATTAATTTATTTGTTGTTGGCTTGTTTATGTCATCTTTGCCGTCTTGTCTTAGAAAGAAATTGTGTGTTTTGCATTTCTTTCAATATTTTTATTTTTAAAATCATTCTAATGAGGTTTCTTTTTCACTTCAGGCTAGTATTCACAATATGCTAAACAGCATATATCCATCTGGAAAGAGATCGCCAAAGTAAACCATATGGTGTTCATTAATGTGAACCGATGGAAGGTGCCATGTTTTTACACTATACCGAGAAGTTACTTACATACACATTCCCTTATGGAAAATCACTATGTAAATAACCTAATAAGTTAGGCTTATAGAAAAGCTTTTATTCCAAGTACTTACTGAGTGGTTTACAATCTGTACACCTCATATAAAGGCATACTTTCCTTAATTATGACACTGTCTACCGTAACCAAGATCTATTTCCTAGGATGGCATGTGTGCATATTCCATAAATTACTGGAAGTAAAATGAAGCAATCAGATTTAAAATAAATTGCTACTTGATTTTAAAGGAACTAATAGATTAAATATATATAAATGAAAGGTGTCCCTGCTCATGGTGGTGGGGTTGGAACTGGGTGATCTTTAAGGTCCCTGTCAAGCCAAACCATTCTATGATTCTATGATATGCTTCACTGGACCAGGCCCTGTGGTGCTCAGCCCTAAAGAGAAAAATTTTTCTTGCAAGCTATTTTGTGCTTACACAAGTTTTCATCACAGCTGAACTACATCACAGTTCCTACCAGTTCCACTGAAAGTTCAGTCATGCCATGAGAACTGCAGAAAAAAACTGTTTACAAACACATAGTGATTTTATATGTGAATGCAGAAATATGTATAAATTATATGTAACAGAAAGGTATTTTTATATAAATATATAAATGGATACAAACCTTTTCCCTCATATTTTAGAGAGAAATATGCTTCTCTTTCATTTTATTGCATTAATCTTGTCCTTTATTTCTATCCTGAAGGCATAATTTCTCATTTGTAACATTGGGTTTGCAACTGTGCAAGTGCTAAAGAAACACTTGAGAAGGAACACTTCTTTAGGTGAGAAAATACAGAAAGATGAAAGGAACTAAGAGAATAATAGTATCAGAGAATAAATTAAAAAGTTGAGAATTAGAAACAACAGCAGCAAGAATATGTTTCTAATTAAAGTACTCACTGGAGTTCTCAATCAGAAGGCAACAGCTCTTTTTCTTTTTTGCTGTAATTTTCTTTATCTTGTGTTTCTATTCAAGAATGCAAATTAGCACTGAGTCTGTATAAACCCTGTTATGACCAAGCCTGACTGGCTCTTCCACCAGATGAAGAACAATGACGAGGAAATAGACACTCTCTTTTCACCATTGCCTTCCTGCTCACATAGATGGAAAATCAGCCTGGAGAGCAGATCCTGTCCAGCACCTACCTTGTGCCTCGGGACAGTTACTAGCTGTGTTTGCTCAGACAGGAAAGCAATTGCAGCAGAAATTTTTTTTCCCTCCTTGGAAGATGGAAGGCAGAAGCTAAAGATCACTTGGGAGAGACTGCTTCACTGAGCCAACAAGGATAGACCCAGCACAAATTCAAAAATTATATCTATTAAACACATATATTAAAGGTAGGAGAGAGGTAAATCTGAACTATTCAGGTGTTCAAAATAAGCAGATAACTCCATTATGTTGAGAACTAAATACAAGGTCAAGTACTTATGTTGCCTTCATTAGGAGCCTCTGCTTCAGGTATTGTAAACACAATGAGGCAAAGACTGATTTAGAGCGTATACTACTCTATTAAAAATTTAACTGAAAAATGCTTCAGATGCATATAACACAGAATGAAACCTCTGGGCCTTGTGTGCTAGATGTAAAAATCACCTACAGGTAGATTTACTTCAGCCTCATTAAAAAATAATATCTGTCAATTCTTTTGAAATCAGCATTGGTATCAGAAACAAAAAATTGTAAACAAAACAAGGGCTTGTCTGTAGGTTCAAATAGATATATATATTTTTTAAGGATATGAAGAAGCCTATTCTTATTCTGAACCTGGCTAATTATATTTTAAAAAATTAGCATTTTTAATCCTATTTAATAACCTTAATCATCTGATACCAATCTCAGTGAATTTATTTGTTTTCTTTTTTAAGCACAAATTTTTAAATTGCCATAAGTAGCTGTATGGTTAAAAGCCATGTATTAATGCTGGTTTTACTATTGCTTTCCCTTAATGTAGATCAGATTCAATTCAGCTGAACTTTATAACCCTCCATGTTTTATCTTGTGTTCAATAAAGACAATGTGCTGTTCCAGCAAGCATCTTTCTAAACAAAGAAACTTGGGAACACCACCAAAAAATGGAAAAATTGAAGGGGATACAGAATGATGTGTTTACCCTTGGAGAACAGCTTTTGAATTAGAAAAATCTGGATTAAGAGAGGAAAAATATATTGCTTCCTGCCTCTGTGATTGATGTTTACACAGTCATAAAACATTTTGCTGAAAACCATGTGCCTAGAGGAATCTGAGAGATTTTCCAATTTTCTGCACCAGATCTGCATCTATTGAGGACCAGCATGCTGTTTCAGTTTCTTTTGTTCAGCACATTGCACAGGCTTATCTCCAAGCACTTCACATGCCAGTCCAACAAATAAGTAGATATAAAAGGAAAGCGTGACAGTGAATGGATATTGATGAGGCTAAAGGAAGAATTTTTCAAAGGAACTCTAAAGCTGACTGATAGCACTTAGTTTCATGGGTTTCTACTACATGACTCTGATTTTACAGAGGGGGAACTATGTTTTCATTTTGAAATTATATTTCATTTAAAGAAAAGTGTGGAAAAATATATTCTTTTTGAAGGTATGGCTAAAGGTAATTTAATTTAATTTAATATGTATGCAGCTCCACCATTAAAATAAATAATACCATTCCTAATAAGATCTGGCAGTAGCAATCAGGTTTGCACAGATTTCTGGGTTTGTTTGTAATTTTTCATTTAATAAAATATCAGGAAATAGCTTTGTGAGCTCAGTGTTTATTATTTTTGTGGATTCTACTTGAAGCAGAAATTGCAAATACTTGACAAATGATTGATATATTGTCTGCAAGTCTCAAGGTAACTCTATAGTCTCAACTAAATGCTAAATTATATCTCTTCCCAATTCTAATCTTCCCACAACATATCTCCCAAAGTAAAAAACAAGTTGAAGTAAATGAATAAAATAGTAACCTTCAATGTATCATACTGGGCCAACTATTCACGTTTCATTTCTTCAAATATTGGCCTACATGTCCTTTTTGTATGCAGTCCAGTAGTTCTATAACACTTCATGTTTCCGCTGCCTGAAAAGCTGACTGAGATTCCTTTCCTATTTCTTTACACCTGAAATCTGCCACTGCCTTCGGTTGTACATAAAATGTACTCAGCAGAGTAAAAGGTATACATGTGTAAAGGTCTTTCAGTTAACTATCTAGGCTACTTCTAATGGACTGTAAAAAACATGGCAAAGTAACAAATTGCTGAAACAGAAGGATGCCTACCTGCTAAATTTAGCATAAAGAGAATTGGAGTTTAGATTTCCAAGGAAGGTCTTCACGGCGAATATTCAACATTTGTAATGTATGCTTTCTTTATCCATGTAATGATTGAATCTTTACCAACAGAACTGGAAGGTTACCTTCCTTTTTTTTGTGCAGTGGAACATCATTATGTCTTTCTTCAGGGTGTTTTGTAAACTAGGAACACCTAGCTCTTTCAGATGTGTATAAAATATAATGCTTTCTAAAACTTTTAGCTTTCTGACTTGTTCTCTTCTGGATCCTTTCCACTTTTTTTTTTGTTTCTTTTTCTATTTGTTGTCTTGTTTGTTAGTGTCTTCCAAACAAAACTGAACTCAGTAATTGAAGCCGAAGTCTCACCAGTGCCAAGCAGAAAGCAAGTTTTAGACAGTGACATACAGTAGTTAATAACATAGCAGGGGGGAAGACAGAATAAAACCCCATATTGCTCAGAAAAGGAGGACAGTTAAAGCAACAGTTCTGACTAAATAGCATTTGACTGTGTTTCCAGAAGTGAAGAATTTTGTCATTATTTTCCTTTTTCTTTTTTAAGGTATTTAATATTTTAAATGCAAACAGAATTTTATATTGTTGGAGATGATAGGCCTGGATTTTACAACAGCTAAGGTTGAAATTTCATTTAAAATATCTGTTACTGAATTCTAATATTAGACCTAGAGACAAGTGGACTGAATTTCCATATATAATATTGGAAGTAGTAGGAAAAATTTTCAAGGAAAAACCCAAATAAACTCTAAATTCATCATAGCCCCCAAATTTCTAGTCAAAAAGAGGGCTAAATAATAAAATGTTTTTTCCAGAATGGGAAATCTGCATATAATTGTAAAAGAGGAAAAGAAAAATTGATCTAAAACCTAAATAACATTATGCAAATAGAAAATTTATGTAGATGAAGTCTTCATCTGTACAGACACAATCATCCTCAGTGAATGAAAGAAAGAAGTAAGAAATTACTCCTTGCAGCTGGAGCATTTTTGATATCTCTAGGAGCAGATATAAAATTAATATACCAAATCTAGACATGAACAGAAAGGGAGAGTTGCTAGAGTTTCAGTGCCACAGTACTCTTTCAACCCCCTAAAGCTTAGCTGCTGTATCCTTAGAAAGGAAATGCCACATTATGTATATGTCACTATGCATAAAGTTTGGGAAGGAAAAAAAAAAGAAAGGAAAGAAAGAACAGCAGCAACAAAATCTGGGTATGAATGTAGGTATGCATGCTTTGTTTTTTATTGACATATTGTGAAATAATCATGTAAGTTTTGAGAAGCTCCAAACCTGCAGCTGTCTCAGGCAAGAAAAAAGGCAATGGCTTATAAAGGAAATAACCTGTCAAATTATTTTTTTTATTAAAGTATAGAGTAATCTTGTGGAAGTGGTAGCTGTTTCATCATTTGAGATACTTTGAGGAAGCTTTAATAAAATTTTAGAAATGGGGCTACAAGCGTAATCTTTACTACATATCATAGACTACCAAACAAGTTTTTCTAACATATAGATTGCAAGATATAATGCTGCTGATACAGTTTTAAAGGCCATGTATTTCATTTTCTGTGGCACATGTAGAGAGGGTTTTTGTGTTCAGGTGAGATTATTTCAAAACATGAAAAAAATAGTAATGATTTTTCAACTAATTTTATTGTAGATTCCATGGATTTTATACTGTTATCACACAGATCAGACACAAATATTTGAAACTATTTTTCAGACATAAACATATGTGTGTAATGCTAAATGTTGGGTAACATATCTAATGTTAGTTCATTAACTGCATGTTTTTTATAAACATAAATTATTGACAATATGTGTTACCTTCATTATATAACACATTTTTCTAATTTGCTATAGACAGTATCTGCATCCACAGAATCACAGAATCACAGAATAACCAGGTTGGAAGAGACCCACTGGATTGAGTCCAACCATTCCCACCAATCCCTAGATCTTGCTCCTAAGTACCTCATCCACCCTCACCTTAAACACCTCCAGGGACGGTGACTCAACCACCTCCCTGGGCAGACCATTCCAATGCCTAACCACCCTCTCCGTGAAGAATTTTTTCCTTATCTCAAGACTAAATCTCCCCTGGTGGAGCTTGAGGCCATTCCCTCTCGTCCTGTCCCCTGTCACTTGGGAGAAGAGGCCAGCACCCTCCTCTCCACAACCTCCCTTCAGGTAATTGTAGAGAGTAATAAGGTCTCTTCTCAGCCTCCTCTTCTCCAGGCTAAACACCCCCAGCTCTCTCAGTCGCTCCTCATAAGATTTGTTCTCCAGCCCCTTCAGCAGCTTTGTTGCTCTTCTCTGGACTCGCTCCAGAGTCACAACATCCCTCTTGTGGTGAGGGGACCAGAACTGAACACAGTACTCGAGGTGCGGTCTCACCAGTGCCGAATACAGGGGGAGAATAACCTCCCTCGACATGCTGGTCACGCCATTTCTGATACAGGCCAAGATGCCATTGGCCTTCTTGGCCACCTGGGCACACTGCTGGCTCATGTTCAGTCACTGTCAACCAACACCCCCAGGTCTTTCTCCCCCAGGCAGCTTTCTAGGCAGGCTTCTCCTAGTCTGTAGCACTGCACAGGGTTATTGTTCCCCAAGTGCAGGACCCGGCATTTGGCCTTGTGAAACCTCAAACAATTGGTCTCAGCCCATCAGTCCAGCCTGTTTAGATCCCTTTGCAGAGACTCCCGACCCTCCAGCAGATCAACACTTCCTCTTGGCTTAGTGTTGTCTGCAAATTTGCTATGGGTACACACAATGCCTTCATCCAGGTCGTTGATAAAGACATTGAACAGGACTGGGCCCAGCACTGAGCCCTGGGGAACCCCACTTGTCACTGGCCTCCAGCTGGATTTAACTCCATTTACCACCACTCTCTGGGCCCGGTCATTCAACCAGTTTTTCACCCAGGAGAGTGTGCGCCTGTCCAGGCCAGAGGCCGACAGTTTCCGAAGCAGAATGCTGTGAGAAACTGTGTCAAAGGCTTTACTGAAGTCCAGGAAGACCACATCCACAGCCTTTCTCTCGTCCAAGAGTTTAGTCACTCGGTCATAGAAGGTGATCAGGTTACTCTGGCAAGACCTGCCTTTCATGAACCCGTGTTGACTGGGCCTGATCACCCGGCTCTCTTGCAAGTGCTTCATGATCGCACTCAAGATCACCCGCTCCATGACTTTCCCCGGTACCGAGGTCAGACTGACAGGCCTGTAGTTCCCCGGATCCTCCCTGCGCCCCTTCCTATAGATGGGCACGACATCAGCCAACCTCCAGTCCAGAAGTTAAAAACCCCACAACTATGTTAGAAACAGATTCTACATTATTAAATAGGACATGATAAGGAACTGCCCACCAGGGAAAACAGTTATCTGCTGCAGGAGTGAGAGAACATCTGCTCTGAATTGCTTCATAAACACAAATCTTGCTGACTTCTTATAAAAGTATGTTTGGATCTCCAATGCAGAAACACTCCAGTTGTGTTTCTTCATTTCTATACTGTACACAGAAACTACTTATTCAGATCAAGACGAGCCTCTGATTGGTTTAAAAATATACAAAATACTGAAATGGAAGAAGGTTGAAAGCTAAGACTGTGCTTTATTCTGCTACATCCTCTCTTCTCTGTTAATGATATGCAAGACCTTAGTGCTGCTTATATTTCAAGATAGCATGAGTAACAGATGTTTCCATTTGTGGTTTTAACCCACCACCATAGCCTTTTTGAAAGTTTAAGATCTGTATATTTGTCATGAGTTGGAGGTGGGGGGTGTTGGGTTGTTCTAAGGACCTTTCTTTTTGGGGTTGTGTGGCTGGAATACGTCCTTCTAATAAAATAGAGTTTACCTCTCTGTGGAAAGCTGACACAAAGCTATTAAGTTATTCCTTAAACTCTCAAAAAGATTATTATTAGGGATTTTGTGTAATATAGTAGTATTATTTAATATATCATAATTATAATATTTTACATATAGATTATATAATACGTACTTTATTAGCATCTTATTTAAAACACTTTACTGGCACAGAATTAGCCGTACCTGATAGTCTATAGTTCTTGACCAGCCCTGAAGCTTTTCTAAAACCTGGTACTTTTAGAGATGATCTAAGGCTGCTTATACATGAACATACAGGAGTGGCAGATGTATAGAACTAATGACTTTATGAACACCCACAAAAATTAAGCAGTAAGTAGTAATGAGTAGAGCAATGAAACAAGGATTTGCTAAATAAATCAAGAACTAGGGCTATTAGCACATATTCGCTGGTAAATTTAGAAATCTCTAGGTTCATACTGTAACTACAAAATTGCAAAATATCTACATTGTGTTGGTGTGGATTCTTGAAACATTTGTTTTGTCTATACTGCAAGACACTCTGGAAATCTGGCTAAGACATAGAAAGGACTGTCATCCTAGGAGAAAGTCCTTTCTTTAGTCTGTAAAAGGATCTGCAGACTTTAAGTTATGTTGTTCACAAAACATATGTAGAAATTACTTTGGAAGGATTGAACTGAAAAGACTTAAAAGAGTTGGTCAAAATACTGAGACTAGGCACAAGCCTCCTAGTTTTTAGCTTAGTCCAGTCACTTCTCCAGCCATATAAAATCTGTACTGATTTACATGTCTACTCCATAGATAAGCCAAGAAACACAATCAAACAAAAAAATATTTTTCACTGCTTTTCTGAGCAAGAACAAGATATAGCTCAGAACTAAGAATATTTCCTTTCCATCTGCTTGTTTAGTAAATTCAGATACTGTCTCTTAACTTTTAAATACATATTAAATGGAACATTGCTGTAAGGTAATGACTCCACTTCTTTTCATGATGTTTAAACTTCTGGTTTGGATAAGAAGTTCTATGTTTTCATAGACTTAAAGAAAAACACAAGTTATTTAGGAAGGGGCTTGTCATTTGAACCCTCGTGTTTTCATTGAAATGAAACTACTCATTTCAGTACTCTCAGTGAGGATCGATTAGTACCTATGCTGCACAGGAAAAATCATTCCTGAACACTGCCTTTTGTATGTATCATTTGTCTAACATGCACTATGTGAAATAAACTTCAAGAGCCAAAAATAGGGAATAGCTATTGGAAAGCAGCAAGGAGAGAAAAAAAACAAAGTTTCACAAAGCAGTCTCATTTCTTTCAAAAGTAAGTATTTTTTCTTTTTCTGTGTAATAAATTTCTTAGATAAATATCTGTTCATGTTCAAAGCATTTAAAAATTTAAGTCACCATAGAGTCCGCTACATGTACCACCAAATCACATATCATCAAATCAGTCACCAAATCCAAAGTTATCACACTTTGACGTAGAAGCTGACATGAGGTGAATAAATGCCATTCTCCAAATAGCCAGAACTGATACTACAGAAGAGTAATCAAATAGTAAGATATAATCTGATGTCTTAGGGGGACAAGTAGATCCCCCTAAGACAAAGATAATTTGGCCATTGAGCAAGAATTTATCTTCTAGTTTTCTTTTTATCAAGATGAATGCAATGGAATTGAATATGGATATATTGACTATGAGGACTGGAAACAGTAAAACTCATTGGTTTTTTTCAGTAAATTAAACAGAAATTACTCAGAAGATAGAGCATGTGTGTAGTCCATTTCTTTTGTTGACTTTTCAAACCATAAATGAATGCTTTGGAATGAAATATTTCTGATTAGCCAAGAGAAATAGTTATTTAGATAAAAATGTAATACTGATTTTCATTTTAAAATGTTCTGGTTTCCAGTTGCCTATTTATATCAGTATAAACTAAACCAAGTGGAAGGATTCTAGAGAGAGAGCCTTAAGACGAAAGACCCTCTGAACAAACAGTAATATCATAAGACTATTCTTTAAGTGAATAGCATTCAGGGAAGAAACTGTCCGCAAAAGAAAACAGGAAAGGTGTGTTAAGTAGTTTTCACAAATATTTTTTATCTTTTAGGAAGGGCTATATGTCTGGTTTTATTTTTCTGAGAGTTTACTTTCTCTATTTCCTGATCTTTCTTGGAATGACAATGTAAATGGAGAGATGTCAGAGAAAGGAATGTTTCTGAAGACTGTGATATAGTACTGATTGCCAAGGAAAATGCTGCATTCAAAGCAACGCAGCAATGCAAGAGATGAGATGTTGAGAAACGATGAGTGAGAGAAAAACTCCTTCTGAGGTGGCCCTTTGGGCAGTAAAATGAGTCCCTTGTATTGACATATTTCAAGAAAATTGCCATATGGTGGGAAATATAATTCCAGTATAGATATAATTAATGTTTTTGAATGTGTGTGACCACTAATTCATAGAATATATTCTGACTGAAAGGAAATTAATTTCCTCTCTCTTTTAAGCTCACCTTTCCCACTCTATAGGTATAAAAACTCAAACTGAAGCAAGGAGATTTGGAACATATAAGCACTGATAATGAAAGCCTAAATAATATAATTGATCATATATTAGCCCATTATTAGAAAGAGTATTTTCTAGAATGTTTCCTGATTAGTATGTGCAAGTATAATCCCATAAAAATTCTTCAAGGTTATTTATATGAGAAATGCCAGGGTAGACATTATTAGCTTTATTTTATTCCTGCAAACATATAAAAAAGTATTTGTTGGTGAAAAAAAACAGCTTCTTATTCAGTACATAGTTTGTTGCTTTACTTTAGCTTGGGATATTTTTATGCTAATACAATAGCTTATAGTTCTTACTATATGACATAAAAGTAATTTCTATCAGAAGAATCTAAAAAAAAACAGCAAGAGAGCATCTAGTGGTTTATTCGGTTATCAGGTAGGCATGTTTTATATATATTTTTCTTCAATATAATCAGAGGTATCACTGAGACCTCGCTGAATCAGGTGATCATAAATGGTATGTATGATCTCTGAACAGTTTGATGCTGTTATGACATTTAAGTCTAATCTTTTTCATTTGCATTATGATGGAGAGAATACCAAGGAACCATGGTAACTTTGAAGTAATTTAAATTCCTTAAGAGATTTTGTTTTAGCTACAGCTAACTAAATTAAGAAAGACTTATTTAGCAAACTGCTGATAGTATCTAGAGCTTTGTATTTGCTATTGAAATAAACTCTATAGTTAAGCAAAAACTATAAAAGACCACTTTCTGTTGTTGTTTTATTTTTACTATGATGAACATAAATGTTGGCACAGATTATATAGACAGGACATATTCAAATAGGTCATAACTGTTATTAATTGCTTAATGAATAAACAAATCTCTTAAATTTTTTGGTTTACAACACTTTGGTTCATGCAAATAGAGATCATCTGTGACAGAATAGAACTGGTCTGTATGTGACTATGAATAGCTTTGCATAATTTAATGCACTGTCTTGTGTAATTCTTCAACTCACTCCTTACTGCAGCAAATAGATAGAGCTGTCAGATTACAGTGTTTAAATGACTAAAGTTATCATGTAGCCATATATCTTTATAGGCCTTTTTTTCCTCCATGAGAATCACCAAAGAACTTATTTACTAAGCTTCTTAACATTCCAGTGTGACTTTATCACACTGAAGACTGAAGTGCAGGCAAAATTAATTTTCCTCAACAGTTTGCTTCATGGGACAAAAAAAATGATTCCTTCTATTTGACTGCTTGTTGCTTGCTTCTTGGATACAGAAAAATGATGTCGGTTTAAACTGCTGTCATGGGCTTTAGAACCTTATCCGTCTGGCATCCAGAGGCTACAAATGTCAAGATGTCACTCAAAGTGATGAACTGATTAAGCACAAACCAGGAATGATATTAGCTCTAATATTGCCAAAGAATGCAAGCTGTTATGTACGTTTTTGTGGACTTGCATTCCTTGGCCAAAAAAAAGAATAAATCTCTTACTTAAATCCATAAACCAGTGCAAATAATGGCCACTAGCACTCAAAGAAGTCAGTATATTAACCCTATTAAGTAGTTACATTTTTTATAACAGCGTGATGAAATGGAACTGACAAATTCCCCTATGTTATTTGTAGACCATCAAGTAATTTTTTTCTTCAGTATTCTCCCTGGTATATCTGTAGAAAAAGTGTTACAAAAGCAATGTAATAGTAAAAGAAAATACACTTCATAAATATTTAAATATAAACTAAAATTGAAATTATACAAACATAAGTTACTGAATACATCAATTGGATACAATTCAAAATAAAGTATGAAAAACATACTTCTACCTTTAGTCCATAAATGAATCATGATTTCTTGTTTGAAAGAAAAACACAGATTGTAAATATTTGTGTCACAAGAACAACCAGAAAAATAATTTACATAGGTTGTCAAGTGCTCTTTGTGGTACTGGATAATACAAGAGTCACTTCCAAACCTGATTATTTTAACACATTAGATTATGTCAGCTGGGACATAATTAATGTATCTCAGTCTTTTTAATGTCTAAGTTAAATTGCATATACATATTAAAATAATACTTATGTAGAATATGCAATTTACTAAATGTTATTTAAGGTTATATATACATGTCTACAAATGTGTCAGTTTATAGTATTTAGACCAAAATTTCATATTTAGTATTTTTATGTCTTCCAAAAAATTAATTATCCGTGTGGAGTTTACTTAATCTGTCAGTCTTTCAATGTAATTATGCAACATATTGAAGCTAAAATCAATGATATTTATACAGATTATATTTACTATGAATTAGAGATGTAACTAATCCCTGGAGCAATCTTAATTTCAGTTTTTACTAAAACCAATCTGTTACATACACACACACACAAACACCTCTCCCCACCCCAGGCCAGGTATATAACTACACTGGGCATCTTTAGGCCAATACCCCAGTTCCCCAGGAAAGCGGAAAAGAAAGAGACTTGTGAGTTGGAAACTAAAATTAAAACAGCTTTAATGAAACAATAAGGATAACAAGGGAAACAATAATATTAATAAGAAAATAGTAAAATATATGGAAGTATGTAAACCCATTTCACACTGGAATGAGCATCAGGCAGGAACTGGATTCAGAAATACATACACAGGTGCAGGGGCAGACAGACAGACAAGATCCTCCCTGAATGTCAGTCATCGAAGAAGAGGGGTTGACCCTTGTGACTTTGAAGCTTTTATACTGAATATGACATGTATGGCACGGAATACTTCCTGGGCCAGGTTGAGTAAACTGTCCTGTCTGCTGCTCCCAAAATGTGAGACCACCTTTACTGCCAGTTCTTGGGACAGCCTTAATTTACATGGGAAGAGGTGTAAGCAATGGCCTTTCTAGGTACCAATGCCCCGTTAAGTTGGTAGTAACTATTATTAGGCTTACCTTACTTAGAGGCAGCCACTGTCTGAAAAACTGTATTGGTAAGCTTCAGCAAGTGAAGTTTTGAAAGGGGAGTAGCTGAAAATCAGAGAGTGTGTTCTGCTTTAGCTCGAACTGGAACACCATCACTGGATGTTCTTACTATTTATGCATAGTCAGAGTGAAAACTAGAGGGGGATATTTTGGATTTAGGTTTTTTTCTTTTTAAAAAAAAACAGGTCAAAATTCTTAAACATGCAGAGGATTAGAATACATTCTTAAATCACATATGGCATTCAAGATTGGCCTCCACAGAATTGCATGTCTCTTTTTGTAAAAAAAAAACTTTTAAAAACTGATCCTTACTGTACTTATCATTGTATTTGAATATGGTGCTAGTAGGTACATAGATCCCATTCCAATAACCTGTACATCTTGCTTGTAATAAATTTGACAGTTCAGTTCCATCTATAGGGCTCTGTAGCCCACTTGTGATTTTGCATTCATCAAATGAGAGCCAAGAATCCATTTGCAAATGTACATCCAGGCTTCCTGTCTTAGAGACTGCCCAGCAGATATCTAGATATACGAATCCAAGTAGTGAAGTGGAACACAAAGTTAGTGTTACATTCTGAATAAAAATATCATCTTTGTGCCTTGACAGCTGAACGTTATCCAGCCAACAAAAACTATGTGCTCATTCACTGTCTTTGCTATTAGATTATCACTGCCACTATACCTCTGAAAAGCACTACACACATCTTTCATTTTCTCAGTTTCAGAAATCCATTATGATCCACTAAGATAAGGAGGTAGATATGGAAGGATGGGAAAAGGAAAGCTTCAAACTTGAATAAGGAATGCCTCAGCTATGCCATGACAGAGTGACCAAAATTCTTTTTAATATAATTTAATTATGTGATACCTAAAATGTGATTTGAGTATTAACAAACATCCTATTACCAGATAATAGCAAATTTCTCTTTTAAAGATAAAAATCTGGTAATATGTGTTTAATTATACAACAGAATTTTAGGCTGTGTCTACATTTTTTTTAATTACATTTCTACTTTGGGTTTCATATACACATATATGCACAAATAGACAAATTTGTTACAATAACTGAGAAGCAAGAGAGCTAGCTGATTAATACATACCAAAGGAAAAGAAAGAAAAGTTTCAGTAGAAGATAAGCCAAGAAAATAAGTTAATTTATATTATAAGCCTTTATAATTTATATTGTAAGTTTTTTCTTACCCAAATCTACGCAGAACTTTTGCAAGACGATGGACTAGATATGAGATGGACACAAACTTTTGTATCCTGTGTCCCAATAGTTCAAACTACTTGGGTTATCCCTGATAACTGATATCAGAACTGATGGCAGAACAACATCCCTAGCAAAGTTTTCATATTTTATAATGTACTCATCAAGGAGTAGTTCTCAAGATATATAGTCTACAATAACCCAGAAGCTACGTAGATGTTAGTTCAGAAAGCAATATTTTAATGATAATAGATTTAATTGATGATGAGGATGTAGAATATACATCTTGATGTTCCAACAGGATTATCCTCCTCTATGCATCCAAGCCTCTGGTAATTTAAAGATCTTTAGGCATTTCATACTCCACAGTTCTTGCCACTTCTCAACATAGCCCTGACAGTGTACATTCTAATACCTTGTAAATAAAGTACTGCCCACCTTAGATTAGGAAAGTGCAAGTCTATAGGTTACTCATTTGAGAGTACCACTATATTTAACAGAGCATTAATATTGTATTAGAAGAATCTTATAAAAATTAATGTGCACTTTCTATAACGCAACAAAAATGAAAGGTGCAATTTGTCCTACTTTACTTGACTTATTGTTCTACAGTAAAAAAATATTAAATAAAAGGTATTATGTACTTTTCTTGTGTTTGTTTTCTAGTGTATGGTTTTATGTTCACAAGAGAAAAGGTATGATTTCACAATTAAGAAAGACCATTGCATCAGTCAAATGTCCGTCTTAATTCAGAGATTAACTTGAGAAGTGTTTTGCAAAAGAAAAACAGCTGTGTGTAATAATGAGAAAACACTTTGTAAAAGGTATAATTCTGTGTCATGCACAGTATTGATTAAAGATGTTGAATCTATCAAGGGAAAATGTACTTGAGGTAAGGAAAAGAAATACTTCTATGCATCAAATAGAAGTTAAAGAATTTTAACAGTAACTATTGGTCCATGAAAGAAAGAGCTAGTCAAATTGATGACAGATGCAAACGGAAGTCATTAATAATTACTCTATGCTAAATTTGCAAAGAAGTGGAATGATAAGGTTAGGTCTTTGGGGCATTTCTTTCTATTTATTTGGAAAAGATGGAAAAGAATGGGAATGTTACTAAAACAGCTAAATAATGCATCCATTAATCTGTAACAATCTAAGGAACATGACTCAAGTTTTATTACCCACAGACAGTGTATTTAAAATAAACCCTGGGAAATCCAGGACTGGCCTGACTATGAGTCTGCTTAGTTGAATTAATGCAGAAGTATTTCTATATAACATATTTTGACTGGTATAAGGCTTCTATTTAAAAATGAATTAAAATAGCTCTTTTCATTGTGAGATTCAGAATCAGAATCATGTAATGGATGAGGTTAGAAGGGACTTCTGGAGGTGATTGTGTCCAACCACCCTACTTAAGCAGGGCTTCCTGCCACAAGTTGCCCAGGACCATGTCCAGATGGTTTTTGTTTATCTCCAAGAATGGAGACTCCAAGAATACATCAGTTTTAAAAGAACTGAACACATCTAGTATCAGAACTCAAAGGTCACTAATGATGAAGAATCAACCTAGAACTGAAGTTCCTCATAAAGTTCTGTAGTGATTGATATCAATATAATTCAGTACTCTCATTAATGAAATTAAACTGAACATAAAATCAGTGTTTGCTAAATTATTAAAGCTTGGCAAAATGTTAAGGAATGATAAATGAGGTTAACTGCATAGTAGTATGGCTCATTTGAAAAACTGACCCATTCAAATAAAATTAATCTATTGCTCTCTTGTGAGACCTCATCTGGAGTATTGTGTCCAGTTCTGGAATCCTCAATATAAGATGGATATGGAACTGTTGGAATGGGTCCAGAGGAGGACTGCAAAGATGATCCAAGGGCTAGAGCACCTTCCATACAAGGACAGGCTGAGAGAGTTGGGTTTGTTCAGCCTGGAGAAGAGAAGGCTCCCAGGAGATCTTACAGTGACCTTCCAGTACCTGAAAAGGGCCTACAGGAAAGCTGGAGAGGGAATATTCATAAAGGCTTGTAGTGATAGGAAGAGGAGGAACGAGTATAAACTGGAGAGGGAAAGATTTAGGCTGGATATAAGGAAGAATTTCTTCACTGTGACAGTGGTGAGACACTGGCACAGGTTTCCCAGGGAAGCTGTGGATGCCCCACACCTGGAGGTGTTCAAGGCCAGGCTGGATGGGGCCTTGGGCAGCCTGGGCTGGTGGGATGTCCCTGCCCATGGCAGGGGGGTTGAAACTAGATGATGCTTGAAGTCCCTTCTAACCCAAACTATTCTATGATTCTAAAGCAAACATGAAGACGCAGATATACAAACAAGAAACACAAATCATTACTGATTTTAATGGAAATTGAAAGCAGATCAATCAGAATTGGGCGTGGAAAAGCCAAAGCACCTATCTTTGAAAAAGTAACTGTCTAACTCACAAGATCTAGTAGGAAATAGCTTTTCTGATGAATATTCCCTAAGTATATTGGCCAAGATATATATTTTTTTCCTTTCAGCCTAGTCTAGACTGAACATTTTTTTCAATTAGAATTATATTTCCTCTCTATCAAATTGCAGATTATTCTTTTGAAATCCTTTATATCAGTTCATAATTTTGTTTACTGTGTGTCAATGAAATGGAAAAGAAATTTGTTTTCATCTTGGAAACACCAATACCTCATTTTTCTCAAAAAAAATAAATGCTTTAGATAAACCCTTCAGTGCAAATGACTGCCATGCCTTTGGATGGGCACTACCCAACATATAAAAGCAAAAATTACACCTATCTCTACTCATTATTTGTTGATACACATTATTAACATAAACTCAGCAGGCCCAGTTGACTTGCAATCAAGTCTGGCTTTCTTTTTGGAAGATATGCTTCTGTTTGACAGAGGTTATCCAATCGAATATAAGAGCAGCTTAGTGAGATATATTGACCTGAGATACACAGACAGTCAGGCTATATAATCTAATGTCCCCTCTGGCTTCAGATTCTATAAAGTCTATTAATCCTTCGTACCCAAAGCCAGTACATGCACCCATTAGACCAAGATTTATTTGCAAGACCACCATAAGGAAAAAAAAAATTATTTTAAATGACCTTTCAATTCTCAAGTTCATTTTGTCCAGTATTATAAATTTTTTAACCTCTAGATATGTCTTTCATAGTCCAAAGAAGGGAATTCAGGAGGCAGAAGAAGGCAGATAAAACAAGCACCCAAGCCTGGTTTACCATCCAACTTTTAATATCATAGCAAGACAAATCTTCCACACTCAGGTGAGTACCAGGCAGAAGGGAATTAAAGTGGATAATATGAGTTAAATGCAAGCAGTGTGCCGTCCATAATGTTCCACATGGGCAAATTCTGTTCAAACACACTGGTCCCGTGTGCTTTGAAATGTGGCAAAAAATATATCAGCATCTTTTTGATTTAAATGAACCAGAACTACTTTATTAGAAGTTTCTGTCAGCCAAATACATTTATGTCAGTAATCTCAGATTCTAATTAGCTGGGTGTGTTACCAGTAGCTTCCATACTTTGAAGAAAGACTGTAGGAAATCCGTAAGACTCTTACCATATATTAGGATGATGAGACAGTATGAAGGCTCAGCACATTATTTCTAAAACTCTCTTTTGAGAAGAGGATTTGTATTAAATGTTACATTATAAGCAGAGCTGACAGACTAGTTAGTTAGAGTAGCTAACTGAGGGTTGAGGTTTTAATTTTCTCTACTCTTCCCTTGTGGCTGTATTGTAAATGATTCTGTGAAACATCATATTAGTCAGTAATTCAGTAACTATGAAAGTATGATATTTCTAACTGCAAGTAGCATGTTTTACATTACATGATACAGCTTGATAAATCGAATATTTACTTTAGAGTAGATCTGCATTCATAAGGCGACAAAATAAAGTTGTCCTATGACAAAGAAATCTTATATTGCAAAATAAATTATTCTTTCTGTCAGGTCAAAGAGATGGAACTGCCGCTTTGCACTAGTTGTAAAATTGAGGGACACCACACAGAGGGAAGGTATGCATCTTAATAAGCCCAAAAACATATCTTTCTGTAAGAAGCTCACTGTAGCAGCCACACAGATTGCCACAATAAGCCAGTACATCTGGTTAATTGAAACAACTGTTACAATAAAGTCTCGCGATTGTACTGCTGTCTGTCTTATTAGTGAGGAAGAAGCACTTCATGATTTCTTTTGTTTCTGTATCTAATTTCCAGTATTCAGTCTGGAAAAGCCAGACTGTAAAAGTCAGTGTTAGGGAGGAGATTATTTCTTCCTTTACTTCTCTAAATCAGTCTTACAATATCAAGCCACCGTTACTTCCAGCCAGGCACCATTCTATCTACTGAACAACTGAGGTGATTCAGCTGCAGATCTCTATCTGTTAGGTAGCTGCAGGGGGGAAATCAGCAATAAACTCTCTATCCTAGTGATGCCTTTTCCTCATTTCGCATTCCCAAAGACAGCTTTCCAGGTGGAAGCAGAGAACTTCATGAAGTTTTTAAAGTCAAAGCTGAGCAACTTCTATTTGGTCCTTCATGCCCTAAATGAAAAAAAAGTCGCTAGTTGTTTAACAATACTGAAGGAATATGAGTTTTGCTGTCAACCAGGCAAGAAGGGTCATCAAGCTAGCAACTTTCAGTTTGAGACATATCATCTTGTTCTTTCTTATTTTCAGCTATCAGCAAAGTGAAACACATGTGAAGTAGAGATCGGGCCAACACATCTTCACTATATTAAATAAAATCTGTTTTATTTATATGCATGTCATTCATTACTTTCTCCTAATTTCTGATACAGCCTGTAGTAAGGCAAATTAGATGCAACATAAAGGAAAGCACAAATATCTTGAAATCTTGAAAGAATATTGCCCAGGCAAAATGTTTCATAGATTTCATATTCTGTGGGCAAAGAAATTTGTTCTCACAGGGATAAGGCAGCAGAGATTTTTTACTTTCACATTTCCCATATTCAAGTGAGAAATCTTCATAAACCACATAGATGGCTTTGCCCTGTGTCACCAGATTTTATTCAACAAATAAAGACAAAAGAATCATCATCATCAACAAAAAAATGCTCCTACAGCATGATGCCAAAAGAATATGACTCAGTTTGTTTTATGATGTCTCTGCAAAATCTTTGTTTACCTCTGAGTGCTACTTGTATTATTGTATTTTTAATATGAGAAGTTCAAAGACTTCTTTTACTTTAAGCTTTAAACATTACCTTTGCCCACATCTCTCCTTTTATGCCTTCCTGCTTTTTACAATCTTTCTGAATTTCCTTCATCCCTTCTCTCTGTTCTCATATAAATCTTGGTTTTGCCATTATAATCTTTGCAGCTGGAAGTACCATTTTTTCTTAACTCATATACTGGACTGGCTGTGAAATTGTTTTCAGAAAAGGAATCTATTTCCATTTGTAACACACAAGGCATATACAGGTCTATGCCAGGTATGTGAAAGGATGAATGGCTCATGTTATAGGCTGTGAAATGGGTCATGTCAATTCCTGGAAATTGTTGTTTTTGAAAACAGTACCACCAGAGGTGACACCCTGACAATTCGCCTTTGAGAATGGGCATCCATGCAGATGCACTGATCAGTCCTGCCTGAACTGCTACCAATACATCCTCAAATGCATTATGCTGTAATGTATTCTATTTGCTAGCTTGCTTCATTTTATGTTCTCTGACTGGAAGTCACTGGAGACTTTTTTATAAGCAAGCAATCTAATATAAAGCAGAGTATTCATTCTCTGCCTAAAGAATATGAATTTTTGAAAGCTGAACATACAAATCTCTCATTTAACTTCAATATATCAATAATAGGGAGTCAATCGAGAGGATGAAGCTGATCAGACATTGAAGCACTCACCCTCTGAGCAGAGGCTGCAAGACCAGATCTTCTTTGGCCTAGAGAAGGAATAACTTCCTTGGGGAAAAACAGCCCCCAGTACCTATAGGGTAGCTACTGAGAAGACTGAGCCAGATTCTTCACACTGATGCATGTTGACAGGATTATTAGTTTCCTCTTTCATTTCATCAAAGCTATGGTTCCCTTTTTTATGTTTATGAAGTGATAGAGAAATTTCAAAAAGTTTTATTCAGAATAAACATAGAAATAACCATATAAAAAGGGTTTCTGTGTAGAGGAAGCATTGGTGTGTATAGAAGGAAAGGAGAGTTACGGCCTTTTGCAGAAGGGAAAATATCTGGGAAAACATCAACATTACTATAATGTTCTCCTAAGAGTTTAAAGTCTAAATGCTCCTGAGACTTACCAATCTCAGTCTGTTTGTTTGTCATTCTTGATTGTCACCATCCTAAAAAAAATCTTTTCTTTACATACTCTAATTTGCTATAATGAATCCTCCATATTTTTTTTTTTTTTTAAATCTGATTTTCTGGTTGTGCTATACATATTTAGCTTTTGCTCTCTGTACCATGTTAAGTCTTGTGCTCTCATTTACGGAACTCAGTATGTACTGAAAACTGGATCTGTATCTAGTGCACCTGGCTTTCTTGAAATAGATGTCTTTGAAGGATTTATAATTTTGCATGGTTTGTAGGTTGCTTGTTTGTGAGTTCGGGGTTGGTTTTTTTTTGATTCACTGAAGCAAATGATGAATCATGCCAGAAATGAGAAAAATCTCAACTCTACAGAATATAATAAGGTGTTAAGCAACATACAGGAATGCTAATCATGATGTTTTCAAACATTCTTGTTTACTCCTTGATCAGATTTCCATCATTCAGCTAAGACTGAAATAGAAATGACAAATAAAACAAGCTTCCTATACAGTCATAAGCCTTCATGGGCTTTGAAGTCCCTCAGGACATTTGAAAAATGAAGATGACATTGAAGCTAATAGCAGAATAATAATGTACAACACGGAGATCGTTTCCAGGAGATATGTAAAGGAATGCTGCTGCCTCTCCTTTTCTTCTCTTTAACCTCTGATTTGCTCGTATTTCTTACTTTCCTATGCATAAACACAATATAGCCTATCTTATCTTAAAAAGAGCAGCCACAAACTGAGCTAACATTTTTTTTTTAACCAGATCTAATTTCAGTGTACATGTTGTAGCACTGAATAAATTTTCTCTCCTCTAGATCTGTCTTAACTATTTCCAGGCTAGTTTGATCCCTTGTACTCCACCCGATGGTTCTTGATCAGGTCTGTAGTAATCTCTGCTAACCCAAAGCCCACAACCATACTTCTCACTAAGTCAAATACCTTTGACAATGGTCCCCTTTGTGAAATGTTATTATCCACTCACTGATGCTGTTACCTCTTAACTCTTTTTGAACGTGTTTGCTCATTCTTTTGAGATGTCCATTGAGCTATGGTTTGGGGTTTTTTATCATTCAAAGCTTTGCAGCAGTTGCATTGGTTTCTCACTGGTTTTCTTCTTCTGAAATAAATATTATGTCTCATGTCTCTTTTCTGCAGATGACAAAATAAATGTACTCCTAATTAATACACTTTTTCTCTTTTTCTACTTTTATAGAAAACACCTTCTATCAATACCCTCAATCCTAATGATATCCTAGGTGTAATCTGAAAATCTTGCTTCTATCTGAGTCAGCACATGCAAATATTTAGCACTTCTGTGATATTTGTTCTCCATTGCCATTCAGATGGTGAAATCTGTCATCTAGGCATTTATAAGCTCACATCTCAATTTACGTCAGGTTTTTTACAACTTTGAAAAACACAGTTCTCTTCCATTCATGCATATTGAAAGGGCTCAGAGGACTTGTTTGTGTGGTCTTTTGCAGACTGGCATGACTGAGCTTTGACAAATACAGGCTGATCAAAAATGTATGTGCAACAGCAGCCCAGCAGGACTTACTATCCTGAGCCTGATGGCTTGTGGCTGACCCAGGGAGTCCCTCACTTCTGTCTACCAAACACCTCATTATCATAATCAGACTGGCATGGAGGTGTTACATGGGACTCTGCGCTGCAAGAAGGAAAGAAATTTTGAAGACTGAACTGTTGAAGATTTTCAACATCAACAGCACAATATGGAAAGCAACCTATGCTCTAAGCATTAATACAATCATAGAATCGTAGAATAGCCCAGGGATCTCAAAAGATCATTGGGTCCAGCCTTTCAAAGCCTTAAAGCACCTTGTTAACTGCATCTTGAAAACTTGCTGGGGTGGGGACTTTACCATGTCCCTGGGAAGGTTGTTCCAGTGATGACTATTCTCACTGTAAAAAATTACTTTCTTGTGTCAAGCACAACTTGTACTTCTTGCCTCTTGATTGTGATAAAGTTTTTCACTAGCAGATTCTCAGGTTATCAAGAATCAGGAGCCTTTAAAACTTCTTTACATGAATATACATATCATGCTAAGGAAAAGAGAATGCCAGGTTTTGTAGAAGTATTAATACTGTAGCGTAAGGTCTATACCAGTGTGGTAGTAGACAGAATCTGGTATGCTGCTTCTGAAAATACACTAAGGGCAGGAAATGCTAACACTGGCATTAAAAAGGTTACCCTTCAGCACAGTCTTATTACTAAACAGTAAGCATTTACTTATGTGGACTTACATGCAACACTCTTTACAATGCCAGAAAAAAATTAATTGCTGTATAGTACTGAGTTCAACTCCAATTGACATTAATTAGGAGCACGTATCATGTGTGTGAAAGGAAGATACTGTTAAATTAGAGTTTTGTCTTAATCCTTTCATGTTAAGCTCTCCTTCAACTTTAAAAGATGCTCCTCTGTCACAATGACAGTCAGTACATGACAACTGGTCTTTGAATCCTTGGAGAAGGCTATGAAGACATCAGCTCTTTTGAATCTGTCATCCTTTGTGATTCCTCCTCCTGCCTAATGCGTTGTTCATCTTCACAATTATCTTTCATTCTCCTAAATTAGATTTTTCCATACAATGTTTTCTTTAAATGTGATTTAATCATTGTCTGGAAATCATGCTTTTGAGAGATTTGTTTTTCTCCAACTTGTTCTTTCTACATTTTGTGACATAGTGAATATATGTTTTTGCTTTTCTCTAAAAAAAAAAAAAAAAAAGTGGAGGCGAACTTAAGAAAGATTAAAGCCAAAACAGAGTGCTAATTGCCAAAGATCAACAGCTATGAAATTGCAATGTTGCCTTATTTAGGTAAAATATATTTGCTGCTAAAAACAAAAACTTTACAGCAGAGCAGGCAGCCAAAACCCCAGGACAGTTTATCGATGTCTACTTCATTATTTTGTATTTCAAGTTCATGTCTCTATGTGATCCTGGTTTCAGTTCTGGAAAAGCAAAACATTACTAAAGCTTAACTCACAGAAAGTTTATGATGCTAAAGCAACTTGTGCATTTTTACTTTTAAAAATTGTATGAGCTTTTGTGCAGCTGTGATTGTTTAGCTAAATAGCATTTATTTTTATAGTTTCATGACATTACAGAACAATGGTTAAGTTTATTTCTAATATCCCAACTTTAAGATTAAATACTCAATGAGTTCTATTATTCATATTTTGAGTTTTGTTGTATTGATTTCGCTTTCTTCCAGTTTCATCATAATGACATAATTTAGCATAATTTTTTTTTTGTAGAAAACTGTTGTGAGTCAATGACACAGAAGGTGGAATACACGTACTTTAGATTTTAAAATGGTGAGAAAAATAATATGCATAGATGAACTTGATTGTGAATATATAAGAAAGCAACTGAACTTTTGTTTCCATCTGTAGCCTAAAAGGATACATCTCCACCACATAAAGAAGGTGCTTGGGTTGTCAGAGTAATGCTGCATCAGATCTTGTATAAACACAGTACCAACACATCATGGCATTATCATAGCATCCTGCCTACTTTGGCTGAAGTACTTCTCAGTCCAGTGTACAATGAAACCAGCTGATTTGTATCCATTCCAAATGCAGTTTTCACACCTGTACCAGCACTATTCCTTTTATCACATTGTTCAGGACAGTTGAGGTTAGACACATCTCTACCCACAAACAGGCTTCCTTTGTCCTGGAGTACCATAGTCCCATAAACCCTCTCCCGGTTTAAAATATTTAAAGCTACTACAATGTTCAGCAAAGAAAAAGCAACTTCAAAGTGGATCTTAAGGTGTCAAATTTGAACTGTTCTTTTGCAAAAAAAGCTGGAGAAAAATGGTGCTTCATTTGCTATTGTTTCAAGAAGTGACACAGATAGTAGACCAGTTTTACTCCTCTCTAATTCCCCAAGTACTAGGACTGACTAGCTGCATGAGGCAAGTGAACCACAGCTCAAAAGTGCATAATGGGATTCATTACTGCTGCATTCCCAAATCCTCTGGAAGCTTGACATTTCAAGCAGAACATCTTTCAGTCCACCAAAATTAGATCTCCATTACTCACAATGAATCACAAACTTGGCTTCCTCATAAGCTACTTTTTTCGTCTCATTGTTTTGGTAATGAGTTGTATATTAATCTATTGCCAATTTCCCAATGAATAACATATTTTTAGTGTAAAACAATCCAGGGCTGATTGTCTTTCTTTCTTTTGTGGAAACAAACAGGCCAAGCCTAAACAAAACCCAAATCAAACAAACCGTATCTCTCCCTTCCCCCCTCAAAAAAACCCACTCCAAAACCTCCAGAGGTTTTAAAAGCTTTTTCTTGCTTTTAAAAAGTGCTGTAGATTTTGATGTGTATTCATTAGTGTTGGGTTTTTCCTACAGAATATGTTAGAGAATTAGAAACTTCCTAAAAATTATATAGTCAGTAGAAATCTTGAACTCATGCTTGTAAATCAGACTTTAAAAAACATTCTGTAAGGTCCCAGCCCTGCATGGCAAGCTTGGGACATAGGTGAATTTCTGAGTATTTTTTCAGTAGCAATGAGAGTGATGACAATCACTCCAGAGGTTTAGCAAAAACACAACTATTTACTTTGGAACCCAGTACAAATTACAGTCATAACAGCAAGAGCTTGGCAAAAGGTTGATTTTAACAAACTGTAGCAGTTCAGAACTCTGTGTAAAACAAAAACTAATTTGTAGTCAGATGCAGACAATGTCACATTACACAAAGGTGCTGAGAAAGATGAGGTGAATCAAATGAGAGGATAAGGATGGAGAGAGAGAAAAATAGAAAAAGGAGACAGAATTAAGAGATAGTCACTGCCAAATGAATCCAGTGGAGGTCTTGGCCTGATGTCTTCCATCACCAATCATGGTCCAAGGGGCAGTGGACACATTGGGGTTTTTCAATGTGAATTTTTAGATGAGAACCCTCCCCCTCATTATCATAGAAGGTGCCATGCATGTAGAATGTTATTGCTGTAAAGTCCTAGAAGCAGCACGTGCTTGGAAGTCTCTTCTGAAAGGTTCTGGCATTGAGTGTGCAGCTTTCCATGTTTGCTAACCATTCAAAGACCCTAGTCTAAGGCAACTTCCTGAGTGCACATGCAGTTTGTGGTACTCCTTTATCCACTCTCTTAGAGTGCTTCAGTAGTTTTCAGTCACTCACCAGCCACAATGTCTTCCCTTCTTCAACCACACATTCCTCTTATTGGGCAGCAGAGCTTTAAGTAGCTTGTAACTTCAAGTAGCTCGTAGCTTCAAGCGCATATGGTTTTATAATAAGATGAATGTTTAAGACATACACAATGAATCATATAAGACAACTAAAGAAATCAACCTTTAAATACCATAGGCTATTTGTACAAGATTGTTTAAATATAAATACCAAGTACTATTTAAAATCTATTCTGACTCTTCAGACGTAAGTTCTTTGTTCAAATCCTGAAGAACAAAACCAGCAATGAATCTGCTAATGCTATAAATCTATTCCCTGACATTTTAATTTTAAAGTATCAGTTTTGCTGAGACTATAATTTCACTGTTTTATACCTAAGAAAACTTTAGGTCAGATGGACATGTTACAGAGTTGTGAATAATATATACCTGTAAAACAGCAATATATTTGTCTTATATTTGTTTATTACACTCAATCTCTCAATAGCAGCTGATTGATAGAGAGTTAGGACCTACCATTTTATAACTGCTAGATTGTTTCATATAGATTTTTCTCCTGTTTTTATTATCTTCTTCGTAATATCTGAATGTTGCAGCCTTTTCAAGCATGAACTTTCCTTCCTCCCTTACACTCTAGTCGTTCCCTCCTCACCACAGAGTCTGTTTGTTTTAGAGATGGTTTCAGTTTTAGGTTTCTGCTGTTACCAGGAACCAAATTCAGATCATCATATGGCTTGGGGTCTGGGAGGAGGATCAGTTGTTAAACCACGTCTATATGACCCAAAAGGCACCCTACATTTGGGAGGGTCAAAGCTTTCATTAAAAAATATTACCCATATTATTCAGCTTCTTAAATAATCTGCTTCCCTCTCAAGCACACTCTGGATTATAATTTCCAGAGGTCTAGCTATTTACACTGTGTTAAAAAAGCAAAAGAGAAAACAACCTCTGCCATATTTAAAGAAAGTAGACAATCTGTAAATCTACTGTGACCAGTCCAGGCTTTGTCTAATTACATTTTCAGAAATATGTTGATATATACATAAATAGTCAAGAATTCATATTAATCCATACAGTTTTACTGGACCTTTTATTATAGGGGATGAAGAAAACTTCACAAGTGCAGGCACACTTGATACAAGTGTTAGCCTCATTTCCCAGATAAGGAGAGAGAACAACAATAATGTTGCCAAAGCTAGGAAGAGTTTGTAAATAAGCTTGGAATAAAACCATGCAGTTTTACTTCTTGTAGCTGTTTCCACCAAACTCGGCACTTAACAGGGCTACTTCACAGTTCAGACAAAGAATCATAGAATCATAAAATAACCAGGTTGGAGGACACCCACCGGATCATCGAGTCCAACCATTCCTATCAAACACTAACCCATGCCCCTTAGCACCTTGTCCACCCATCCCTTAAACACCTCCAGGGACGGTGAATCAACCACCACCCTGGGTAGCCTGTTCCAATGCCCAATGACCCTTTCCTTGAAAAATTTTTTCCTGATGTCCAGCCTAAATCTCCCCTGACAGAGCTTGTGGCCATTCCCTCTCGTCCTGTCCCCTGTCACCTGGGAGAAGAGGCCAGCTCCCTCCTCTCTACAACCTCCCCTCAGGTAGTTATAGAGAGCAATGAAGTCTCCTCTCAGCTTCCTCTTCTCCAGGCTAAACAAACCCAGCTCTCTCAGCCGTTCCTCATAAGGCCTGTTCTCCAGCCCCTTTACCAGCTTTGTTGCTCTTCTCTGGACTCGCTCCAGAGCCTCAACATCCTTCTTGTGGTGAGGGGCCCAGAAATGAACACAGGATTCAAGGAGCGGTCTCACCAGTGCCGAGTACAGAGGGAGAATAACCTCCCTGGACCTGCTGGTCACGCCGTTTCGGATACAAGCCAAGATGCCATTGGCCATGTTATATGCTGCAATTAAATCTGACCCCATAAACAAGCAAGTGATAGCAAAGGGGCAGAGGGACATCAGCCAGCTCTCTCCACCCGTCTCATTAGTTGGCAGACACCTGTAGCTAATGAGAGATTGCCACTGGCTAAACTCTGTTTCCTTCATAGCCTTGATAAGTCCCACTCTTTCTAGAAAGACCCTATCAATACAGGCTTCTACGAGTACACTGCTCCCACAAGCAAAACATTTCTCTCATGGGTGTTTCAGGGTAGCACAAAGAAGCTCGTATACTACTCAGGATGATCAATCAGCTGACTACAGCATCACAGCTAAAATCCAGGAATGAGGGTTTCAACAGGCTGCTCAGATTTATTGTAGCAACTTCAAAACATCAGGAAAAAAACAAAGGTGCTTTGTCACATAAAATTATTAGTAGACATTGTTTCATACTTCACTCCCAATATTATTCATGTATTATTTTAAAATATATTAAAAAAGAAAATTATTGAATTCTTAAAAACTCAATATCACTTCTACCACCATCTTCCAACTACAAAGACTAGTCAGATAAGCATAGTTCTGTCTCTACAGGTTAAAAATGTTGCTGCAAATCTGGCCTAAAAGGTTAATTTCTCCCATGTCTTAGCCCTTGGCTTTTATATGGGATTTAACAGCAACAACAATAAAACAAGAATAAAATTGCTTTCCAGTATTTTTTCTCCTATGTAAGCAGGTTTTGTAAGCAATTTAGAGATATGTTATTAACAAGTGAACAAGGTATCCCTAAGAGAGTACTTTTTTTGTAAATTGCAGTCCACATATAAAAACAAATCATTGAGGATCATTCTGCCAAGCTCTTCTGTTAGCTAAGGGCTACTAGTTCTGATAGCAACATACAGAACAATTTTTGCAACAACTCTGTAAATACCTGAGAAATAGTCAATTGGCTGACAACAAGGATGAATCTGTTACTTAACATTTTTGTATTAGGCCTATCTGAGTGTATATACATATCATAAATTCTATGTTTCTCTAATTTCAGAAATAACACCCATTTCATAGGGGTGGAGGACAAACATAAGCATAAATATCTTTTCTTACCTTCATATGTCATTACAGTTTTGGACAATTAATTTCTGGCCTTACATAGGAAGAAATACTCTTTTTACCACATCTGAAATTATAAACCCCACTGTCCCCTAGAAGTGATACCCAGACCACCTTCCAAGCACTGAAAATTAGATGTCTCTGCTAGCAAGGAGTTAACCCACAGCCAGAAAAGAGTAGTATAGCCAGCAACAAGCCAAAGCTGTAAACAACTCAGTTCTGTTCATCATCCTCATTGTTTCAGAATCATGCAACAACTAAATATATAGTAACACCCTTCAAAAATATTGACTATGCTGTACTAAAATGCATAGGAGAGCATGGCCTAATTAGCCAAAGTTTCTCTGATTTTACCACCTTCTTGATGAATGAAAATAAAAATCAATATATAAGCATATTATTACCACAGCTATAAAACAACTAGTGTAATTTTGAAGGCTAGTTCTCTGATAAAGTTGAAAACTTTGAAGACATCAAGCTGGCATGAAGACTTGAGCCATTCCCATATTTCAGGTTCTTCATATCTATATTTACGTTTTAGGCTTGTTAAGAAACAGATTTTATTTTTCTGAAATATATGCACTTGCTATCACCAAGGTCTGTCAAAATCAAAGTCTGATTAAAAACTAAATTTGGGGGAAGCTAATAGGAGGTTCACAAAGAAGGATTTCCTGCCTGCTTGTCAGATATCTTTTCTTTCCCTTTAATTTGAAAAACCCTTTTGTGCAGCACTTCAAACAACAAGATCAATATTCACATTCATTGAAATAGCTAACTAGTAAGAGATATGTATTGTTTTGTAAATTTTTTGTGTAAGGTCAATCGGTTAATTACACACGTAATAGTTCGAAATTATCTAGAGACTCTGATCTGTGTAAATAAAGTATTCTGCAGTTGTTTATATTCAAAGCTGATTAGGATGAAGTGAGGCTGTTCCCATATTTTTAACAGCTTCTGAGTGTTTAGCTCAGAAGTAGGAAGAAGAAAAACAAACATTCCTTACAAATATTTTGTCTTAAAAGCATTTCCCTAAAAGTGCAACTGTGTGTGTGGTCAGATGGAAAAAGCATACTCAAGTCTACTGACAGATAAGCCCTCAGACATCCAGTAGTTAATGAATGCAGTCCTTCATAGAAGTTGTTCTGACAAAAGTATCACTTTAAAAGTCTACCTGAGAATCTAGATTAAACTTCTATAGAAGCTTATAGTTTGTGCTAAAAAGGCTAGAAACTTATTAAGTCATACACATATTAAATGTGGGATGAGACATTAATTAAAAAAAATATAAAACCAGTACTTAAACTGAAGTATAATGTAGACTGTATTTTTTTATTGGTGGCAGCAGTGAAGGATAAAATATGCTACCACTGACACTAAATGTGGTCTCAGTTTGCCCTAAGAATAACCTAAACTAAACTCAGGTGATCTATGTCCAGGACTGCAATACTAAAATAAAACTTGAAACTGAATTCATTTTCTGTACATGATGTCTGCAATGAAACAAATGCTCATTCAACAAATGCCACACCATTTTTTTTTCTTCAAAAAGATCATGTATGGAAATGCAGTTCAGGCCAAACAACAGAAACTTATGGCCATTTCATGCAAAGAACTTATGAACTTCTGCATTAACAGACACTAAAATGAAATTCTCCAGTCCAAAGATACTCTGCACAGAGAAACTCAAGGGAGCTTCTCTCCAGTTAATTCTTTTAATGCGATGCATATTCAGAGTCTCAGTGGAGATGACATTTTCAGTACTAAGAAACACAGAAAAACTTTGCTCTGGAAAATTAGATTCGTTATTGCCAGAGCTTTAATTCTGATGATTTTCCTCTTCTCTTTTTTTTTTTTTTTATTTTGTGGGATGATACTCTTTTCTCCAGCACTTGTAACAGCCCCTGTGTCACAAACATAAACAATAGTCATCACTAAACTTACTGTAACTTACAATTTTTATTCTAACATATATCATGACTGGTATTTCAGAGACTGTGTTTTGGTAAGAGCAAACTCCATTTGAATTGTTGCTTCACCTACGTTAGCAATTGTTACCTTATCAGAATGAGAAAAAGTGAAATTTCATTTCTAAAAAAGTCTGAGCAGCGGTGTAATGTGATGTCCCTCATGTATAGTTTCTTTCTTGTTTTGTGCATCAAGGATGGAGCAACTATATTTCACAAATAAACTATATTCTGAGGAACATAGAATCAATCCTGACATATAAAAAGTATAACTTACCCTTATAAACTTATTTTACCTTTATGGATTTCTCACAGAGCACTTGCATTTTCTGCATTTGATGCATTTTCAGCAACCTGATACCTGTTATGACTGATACCTGCAGGATTTTGAAGATTTAGGATTTATGAAAATAAAACAGCGGCATTCTGTTGGACTGTTTTGTAGCAATACAAATCAGGAAAGAAGGTAACCTCTTGTTCTTTTGGCAATGTGAACACACTGAGATTAAATACCACGTTTTTTACACATGCACTAAAAGCTTCACTGTAGTAGACTGAGCACTATAAATCTGAACATACCTAACTGATGTGCTGAAAGTAGTCACTTTTCAGAACAAATTACACAATTACACTTAAGAATTTGTGAATTTTCATTGTCCTAGTTTAGACTTTTGTTGCATTTATTACTCAGAAAAGGGATTCTTAATTACTGTCATATATGTAGATTAGTACCAACATGTTCCCTAGCTTCTCATAGACATTTAATCTTATATGACTACTAATTTCACAACTGTCACTCTTTCATGGTTTAAGCTATATTCTTTGTGTTGCTTTTATCAAGTAAGCATCTTGCTGTGTTCAAAGGGAAACAATGTGCTGTCATCACATCTTTAAAGCTCTGTGTTTGCAAATGGAAGTTATCCAAAGTAGAACTGTGGCAATTATGGCCAATTCCAGTAGCATGCTAAAGCATCTAACCAAACCTTAAATAATACTGAAGCACATCATCCTGAAATTGTACACCTTACCAAATGTGTCACAAGTGCACATACTATATCTGACAAAAAAAAAAAAAAATTAAAAAATAGACTATTTCTCAGGAACCAAAAGTGAGAGGGGAGAGACAGAGATTATTATACAACATATTCTAAATTCACATACTGTGTCGAGGCTCAACTTGATTTCTTCACTCAGTATGAGTGGACATGTGTTCAAATACAGATGTTTTCTCATCCTTGGTCAGAAAATCTTAGTGTACAACATTCCACAACATTTTGTCTGTGAAGCACTTTTTATCTAGTAATACCACTGTGTTTGAGCATCCACCCTATTTGCCAGACCTGGCTTCCTGCCTCTTCCCAAAGTTCAAGTCAGTTCTCAAAGGAGCCTTTTTTTTTTTTTTTTTGCGTAGAAGATGTTAAAGCAAAAACAACAGAGATCCTCAACAGACTTTGAGAAAATGATCTGTGGAATTGCTTTGAACATTTGCAGCACCTTATGCAGCTGTCTGTAAACTCTGAGAACCATTTTCAACGTTGCTGTGGTTGATTTTCTTAATTTGTTAAATAAGGAGATACAGGCACAGTGTCATTCTTTTTGTGTCATACTTTGTATACAACTTTTCCCCACTAACTTCCTATGTATCCTGTTCTCACAATGCATCTCTCCCTCTTTTACAGAGTGTTGCAAGTACTTGGAGTTCTGCTTCTCTGCAAGTAAAAAAATCCCCCACCTTTAGCAACTCCACACATTTCTCCCACAAAAGCCCTATTTGGATCTGGAAGGAGGCATGATTCTACTGAAGCCCTCAGGTGCATTTAACAAGTGTTCTTTAAAGCATTTTACAGCTGTAAAATTGGCCTGAATGAAGTCACAAGAATAGCTGATTTAAGTTGAAACCAGGAAGATTGTTCGTACCTTTTAATTACTTAGCAGTGAAAGCCCTTTCCATGGAAACATGAATTTGCTGTCCTTCTTGATCTGAATATCTGCTGGAACATTCTCCTGATTTGCAGGACAGGAGTATTTCAGTTTGTTTCTTCTCTTGAATCTTAAGAAATGGACAACTCTATGATCAAAGTTACTTAAAACTGCAACAGATATTAAAAAATGCTTTGCTTGGAAAAATTGAAATCAGCAACAATAAAAACTTACTTCATATATTACAGTTCACAATTTGATTTTGCAAAAGTATTTCTTTTCCTTCTAAGGTCTTTGCATGAGATACAGAAAGATGACATTTAATCGTTGTTTTTTCCTTGGCTTTGTTATCAAATTGAATTTGTCCCAAAATATTACTAGAGAAAGATTAATGGTACCTGTGTAATCTGAACATATCAATTGATACCTAAAATCCTGTATTATCTTCATGATAGTTTTATTCACCTATTTAAAAAAAAACCCTGAAAAACATAGCCACTCCTATTTTGATAAAATAACAATGAATCAGTAAATTAATTTGATTTCTGTTTTCTTTGTCATAGGTTTTAGTCTGCTAAGCCTGCTGTGAGAAAATTTTAAAAAACTAGAGTTGCAACAATCACTTTTACTGGTACGGTGACAAAGAAGCAGCATTTCAGTCTGCTTTGATTGGAACTAGTCAAATGTAAAATTTTGCCTGGTATCATAACTTTTCCTTTTATCAGGAGGCTTCTGTTCTTTAAATAGATCCAACTAAATATGTTGATTCTCAGTCTATACTTCTTTTTGTTTTCTTGAAAACTGAGTGAGTTTACTTTTCAAAATCCATTTTCTGTACAAAATATTCCAAAAATATTCTCATTACAAATATTGTAATTCTATGCAAATGATAGAAACTTGGATAGTATTAATGAATCTTATTATAAAAGAGCAAGTGGGACACCATATATTTTTTTAAATATCATGGGTTTTTTTACTTTTTTCCATTGCTTACCTTAAAGAAAAGTCTATTTACTTTCTTTCTTCTTCCTACAGGTAAACAAATGATGTAGCACACAACAGGCTTCCCTGTGACAGCCATCACCAGCTGATAGGCATTCCTGTCTGATACTGACTTTGATCCTCCATCACTAAGCAGCTGGTGCCATGTGAGTGGTACCTGGCAAGCTTCACTGTGGAAGTACTTTCTCTGATTTATTGCTGTTCATGTTCTTCCTTTGCCATGAATGTTTCTCCTGCCCTGTACAACAAAAATATACCTAGTATATCTCCTGTAACTCTCTGTTTATTCAGTCATAAGCAAATTTTCTAGGTTCCAGCTGCAACGTTCATTAAGTCTGTTCCACATATGACATCAACAACAATGTTGCCATCCTGCTTTTGAGATTCCTATTTCACACAGATTTAGACAATATACTGCCCCCTTCATGATTTTTATATGCTCCCATTTGACACCAGCAGCCAATTTTATTTCACTGAAATCTTCCAACACTTAACCTCATATATACTCCTTGTATTGATAAACATTTTCCTGGAAACGTCCCTGAAAATTATGTATATAGGTATATACAGATATACATATTTTGCCTGTTTATAATTTTTTTGTTTCTTTCTATTACAAAATTGTTTAGGAAATAATTTATCCAAGAAAGGCATTTAGTGAATTGATTTAAAATTATTCTCTTACTATTTTCCTAAGTAGATTCTTTTTTTTTTCTTATGAGCTGGCCATCTAAAGCACTTGACAATTTATCTTCAAGTAAATGATATCACACTTACATTTGATTCATTCAAATGTAGAAATGAAATTAATTTAATTTCATGATAAAAGTTTAAAATTATACTTTGTCATTTTCAAAGCATGTATTTATGGGTGAAGACATTAAAAGATAAATGATCCAAGTGGATCTTCACTGGTATCTTTTTGTTTCATTTTGTTTTAAATGCTTCTAACTACTTAGCATGAAACTTAATACTACTGACAGCATTTGTATCACTTATCTCAATCTCACCAACACATCTAGAACTAGGAAAAAAAATCATGATTATACCTCAGTAGCTATGCTATATTATATGGGAGCTTCAATTAGTTTACAGCAATGTGATTGGTATTTGTAACTTACTTTCTTCCTCTTTCACTTGTTACCTCATCCTATTCTTTCAAGAATTAGCCATTAAAGGTACTCATAAGTCAGCAAGAAGCAACTGTTGAAACATGCTCCCAACACACTTCTAGCTACACACAAGGAAAATATTGAAGAAAGGATCTGTTTATGAAAAGGTACGACTGTATTAAAGTGTTAATGTTCAATTCTTAGCATAAGGATGTGAAAAAGAAAATACCTGTTAATGGATGGAGAATCTCCATCCTTTAATGCACACAGGGGGAACAATAGTAACCAAGGACCAGGATAAGGCTGCGGTGCTTAATGTCTTCTTTGCCTCATTCTTTAATAGTAAAAGGTGAGATGTTCACTGGGTACTCAACCTCAGGAGCTAGCAGAGAAGGAGGAAGAGCAGAACAAAGCACCAATGATCCAAGAAAAAATGGTTGGAGACCTGCTAGGCAAATTAAATATTCATAAGTCTATGAGGCCAGATGGGATTTACCCGAGGGTATTAAGAGAGCTGGCGGAGTTGCTCACCAAACCTCTTTCCATTATCTACCAGAAATCCTGGCTGACTGGGGAAGTTCGGTTGGACTGGAAGCTGGCAGATGTTATACCCATTTACAAGAAGGGTTAGAGAGAGGATCTAGGAAACTACAGGCCTGTCAGTCTCACCTCAATGCAGGGGAAGGTCATGGAGTAGGTCATCTTGGGTGCTATCTCACACACAGGACAACTGAGTGATCAGGCCCAGTCAACATGGGTTTATGAAAGGCAGTTCCTGCCAAACCAACCTAATTGTCTTCTATGACAAGGTGACTCTCTTGATGGATGAGGGAGAGGCTGGAGAAGTGGACCAGTGAGAACTTAATGAGGTTCAACAAGGCCAAGTGCAAGGTCCTACATCTGGGTCAAGGCAGTCGTTGTTTTCAGTACATGATGGGGGATGAAGTGATTGAGAGCTTCCCTGTAGAGAAGGACTTGGGGGTACTGACTGAGGAGAAGCTTGACATGAGCCAGCAATGTGTGCTCATGGCCCAGAAGGCCAACCATATCCTGGGCAACATCAAAAAAAGCGTGGCCAATAGGTCAAGGGAAGTGATTTTGTCCCTCTATTCCTCTCTTGTGAGACCTCATCTGGAGTATTGTGACGAGTTCTGGAATCCTCAACATAAGATGGAGGTGAAAAGGGTCCAGAGAAGGGCTACAAAGATCACCCGAGAGCTGGAGAACTTTCCCTATGAGGACAAGCTGAGAGAGTTGGGCTTGTTCAGCCTAGAGAAAAGAAGGCTCTGAGGTGATCTTATGTCAACCTTCCAGTACTTGAAAGGAGCCTGTAAGAAAGCTGGAGAGGGACTATTCATAAAGGCTTGTGGTGATAGGAAGAAGAGGAATGAGTATAAACTGAAAAGGGGCAGATTTAGGCTGGATATAAGGAAGAACGTCTTCACCAGGAGAGTGGTGTGACACTGGCACAGGTTGAGCAGGGAAGTCGTGAATTCCCCATCCCTGGAGGCTTTTGAGGCCAGGCTGGAAGGGGCCGTGGGCAGCCTGATCTAGTGGGATGTCCCTGAGCATGGCAGGGGGGTAGGAACTAGGTGATCTTTAAGGTCTCTTCCAACTCTAACTATTCTATGATTCTAAGATTCTATGGATATAGGGTATCTAGACTTTAGTAAAGCTTTAACACAGACGGAATAGCCTTAAACTGTGTCACGGGAAGTTTAGATTTAGATTTTAGAAAAAATTATTTACAGTGAGGCTTATCAAGCACTGGAACAGGCTGCCTGGGAAGGTGGTTGAGTCACCAGGCCTGGAGGTGTTTTAAGAGGCAGGTAGATGAGGGTGACATTGGAGACATTACTTAATAGTTAGACAGGTACAGTTGGAGCTAATGATCCTGGAGGTCTTTTCCAACCTAATGATTCTATGATTGTATTTGCTGGTGAGCAGTGCATAGCAGATTTGCCAAGATATTTAATAACTACATAAAACCTAGGGGGAAGAATGCAGACACAGGTCTTTTGATTTAAAACATTTATTACTCTGCAAAAATGTTAGAGAGAATAAATCTCTTCTCTTCTCTTCTCTTCTCTTCTCTTCTCTTCTCTTCTA